>VDFB02344092.1:0-19411 GCA_007258455.2 Sequoia sempervirens
TGATTCCTAAGATTGACGACTTTGGAGAAGCCCCACATATCTCAAACCCAGATCTGAGCTCAACTGAGTGTGCACCTGATAGAGAAGCATTTGAAAGACAAGTGGAGGCGCCCTGTCCACATTTTACAGCATCTGCAAAGGTGGACAATGTGGTGGATCTGACTCCCGAGAGCGATAGCTTGGGAGGTTGAGGATGTTTAGCAATCACATGGAAATCTTCCCCATTTGCAGCACGGGTGCCCACATTGGCGGTGGAAAGTTTAAGTGAAGAAACCCCCGCATCACCATCGACCGAGGCATTTCCCGGCGGGCCATTTTGAGCCCCACACGAACCTGGAGCCAGTGACGCACTCTTGTTATCACCTCCATTCAACATAGAGGGGGAATTCATGAATGCTTGCAGGTGAGAGCCCAAACCCGCAGGCAAGGAAGTAGTCTGCACAGCAGAGAGTCCAGACAAGCCGTCTGCAGAGCCCCGTAGGCAAGTAGCAATGGTGCCCGATGAAGAAGGCACCCCAGCCGAAGAAATCCCAAAGTGATTGCCCGAAGTCATGCCATGAGAAGGAACCCTAGTTGCAAACGAAATCGACAGCCGTGACATTTTTCGGCAGCGAGTTGTGTGGGGTTTTATTGTGATTATTCATCTGAGAGGAAATTTGGTAGTGTTGTGGAGGATTTTGATGTTGATAGAAGAATTTTTTTGTGGTGTTGATTTTGAAAGAAAATATATTTTATTTTTTATGGATGAGTATATTGATATTTATTTTTTCCAAAGGGTTAGATTTGTCTTCTTCAATCCCTCTATTCTTATGAATCTTACCAAGATTCATATGTGACGTTCAAACCTATAGGTGCTATTATGTCTTATGTATATATCTCTTTTTTTTAATATTGTGAACACTAGTTTCTATGAGGAATCCTTTGCTTAGAGGTGGACTTGTAAACAACCCCTGTGATTTGGAGGTGGGTGAACTTTCATTAGCTTGGTTATAAAGAATTATTTTATAAATATGTTGAAGACTAGAAAGAACACATCCTTGTGTTGATGGAGGTTATTTGTGATCTTGAAATTCTATATTGATGTTAATTGACCATTATAAACTCTCTCTGTAGTGTAGTCGGGGCCCCTTGGAGGAATTAGTAATAGTAGTGGAGACGGGTGCAGGAATAGGGGATCAATAGATCGAGGGACTATAGAGATTAACAGTGAATCAATTTCTTATTTTTGCATATTGACACTCTAGATCTTGTTTACATAAAGATTCTAGAGAAATAAGTAGTTTATTTTTTTAAAATATATTCATTTTATAAGAAATAAAAATTTATTGCAATTAAAATTATTTAATAAAATTTAAAAATAAAATATTTTTAAGTTTAAAAAAAAAAAATTATAACTAATTATTTGTCGATATCTACACATTTGTTAAAAATATGATATTATATTATTTTCTTTATTGAAAAGATCTTTAATTAAATATAATTGTGATATATGTGTATATATACATATTCTTAAATAATTATTATTTATTTACTTTTTAAAAATAAAGAATAAATTAATTGAAATACATATAATTGAATATATTTAAATATACATGTATATAGATTTAAATATAAAAATTATAAAATTTTATTTTATTTATTTTCATAAAGAATATATATGTGTATTTAAATATATATTATTTCAAATATATTCATTTTATAAGATAAAAAATTGTTACAATTAAAATGATTTAATTAAATTTGAAAATAGAATTATTTTTAAGTTTAAAAAATAAAAATTAATTATAATTATATCATTTGTTGATATCTACACATCTGTTAAAAATATGATATTATATTAAAAAAATAATAGTTGTAATATATGTGTATATATACGATTATGATTTAAGATTAAAGGATGGCGTCTGCAACTTCTCGGGCCGAGCTAGGGCACCCGAGCCCTAGCTCGTGATCGCTCTTTGCTTGTCTGTGTGCTGTGGGGTGGGTTTTTTGGCATCGTTCGGGTTGGTTCGTTCTTCTACCTTGTTCTCTATGTTGGGTGGCTATGGTTTTCCCTCAAACAAAGTTTCTTCCTTGCTCGGGGTTTTTTCCCTGTTAGTGTTCTTTGTTTCCATGCTTGAGGTTGTTGCTATGCGGTGGGACTAGGCTAGTGTCCATGGGTGTGAAGCTTGGGGTCTTGTGGCATGCATGGATTTCTCTTGCCGTTGTCTTCTTTGGTTGGCGCGAGTGTGGTAGGGTATGACTGGTGGGGGTGTGTGTGTAGGGTGGTCGGGTGTGGTGGTGTGGGGTTTCCCCACCCTATGTCGGGCAGTAATCTTGCATGCCTGTCTCAAGATCGATGTCTCTTCATAGTGGTGAGCCTTATGGGGCTTCTCTTGAGATGGATTTTTGAGCAGCGTTTGGTTCGAAGTCTCCAAACCATGGTTGAAGACTTTCGATAATAATTTATTTGCTCTAGATTCAGGGTTTGTTGGTGCGAGGTCGTCTAATGGTGTGAGGCTCAAGAAGATTAATGGTTGTCTCGAGCGTTGCTAGGAGAGGCCTAAATTGGTGATCCCGCCTGAGATGATTGTTGAAGATGTTGAATATTATACGAACCACTCATTATTTTGCAAATTTTTGGGGATGAGGGTTTCACTTCAGTTTTTGGAATCTTGGGCCCAGAGGACTTGGGCGCCAGAGGGAGAAATGGAGATCATATTGCTAGCCAATACTTACTTTATGGTAACCTTTAATCGCATGGTTGATTGCACTAGGGTATTTGAGGGTGGTCCTTATTTCCATAACCAAGTGGAGTTGTTTATCAAACCATGGCATGTTGGCTTTATCCCCTCGGAGGAGCTGTCAAATCGTGTCTCGGTGTGGGTTTGTTTGCCTCGGTTTCCGGTGGAGTGTTGTCGGGAGGATGCTTTGCACCTGGAGGCTTCACTGCTTGGAAAACCTGTTGGGTCTTCGTTGCAAACCTTGGGTAAAAAGGTAATGACTTTTGCTCGTATTTGTGTTGAAATTGATCTTAGTAAGCCTTTGCCCAATGTTGTGGATATGTGTCCAAGATCCTTCTCTTGGGTGCAACAATTGGATTATGAGACTCTTCCCTTCCATTGTCGTCTATGTCTTGAATATGGTCATTTGTAGCGTAGATGTACAAGATATAAGCCTATGGAGTCTCAGCCTGCACAACCTCCTCGCAACCCCCCTACGGCTGATAAGGGGAAGGGCCTTGCCTCTAGTGAAGTGGTTGGTACGGATGGTTTTGTTTAGGTTAAGGCTCATAACAGGAACCGGGGTCAGAAGAGGACCTTAAAGGAAAGACAAGGTGATGATACTTTTAACAGGTTTGAGGTATTAGATGATCTCAACCAACAGGAAGTGAACTCGGGGTTGTTAAGTTTGGTTCAGAAGGTTGAGGGTTCAGCTCTAGTGGACAATATCTCTGGTGTTTCATTGGTTCCTTCGGGTGGAGATAATTTGCACATGGATACTGATCTACAGTTAGTGGTCTCAGAGGTGTTGGTTCTTTCAACTGAGGCACCGAAAGGTGGTGGGGATTCTTCCTCTCCTGGACAAAAGGTAAATCCGATTGCGGCTAAGAGAAACAAGCCTTCTCCTCAATTGGGCCTTTTACAAAGAGATCTTAAGAAGGGTGGGGCGGAGAAATATGCCAAACTTGGTAGAAAGAAGGATCTAGAAAATATCAAGTTGATAGGAGAGACTTTGGTGGAGTCAGGGTCGGAAAAAGACTCTGGATTCTCATTTTTTGAACCCCTCGAAATGATTGTTCTATCGTGGAATGTAAGGGGCTTGAACAACGACCCTCAACAAAAAGCGGTGCATGATTTGGTTAGGAAACATGGTCCTAATATTCTTTTTCTGCAGGAGACCAAGCTTTTAGTGGATAGTATGTTTAGTTTGGCTCCTAAGTTGTGGAGGAATAGGGAGTGTCAGTGCATTGGTGCTCATGGGTCTTCTAGGGGCATAGCTTGTTTATGGAACCCGCGGAAGCTCTGTCCTCTTTGGTGGTTGTCCTCTAAATCTGCTATGTCTATGATTGCTTCTAGCTTTGAGACGGGGGAGATTTTGCTCCTTTCTAATATCTATGCTCCTATTGATCTTCGGCGTAAGCAGTCTTTGTGGTCCCATATTTGGTTTGTCTATAGTTTAGCTCCTTTCCATCCTTGGATTCTTGTTGGAGATTTTAATGCTATCATTGATTTGGCTAAAAAGCGTGGTGGTACTACGAGGCTAGAGCCCTCGGCGTTGCTCCTGTGTGATAACATTGATGCTTTCAATTTAGTGGATATGAAGCCCAGTAATGGTAAGTTTAATTGGAACAATCGCAGGATTGAGGATAATTTTATTGCTGAGAGATTGGATCGCTTCTTGGTTTCCTGCTATTAGATTAGTGGTCAGTGGTCTTCTTGCTTTGAAATTTTAGATTGGAGAGGATCAGACCATTGGCCAATCAAACTGGCTATTGAGTCACGTCGTGTGCCTCATTCTCCTTCTTTTAAATTTCACTCATGTAGTTGTGGGACCAATCTTTGTATGATTATGTGGCTGACTGGTGGAGAAGTGGTAGACCTACTTTCGGTACGACAATGTACACCTTTGCTAAACTTCTTCAATATGTGAAATATTAAATCAAGCGGTGGAATCTTCATTGCTTTGGGAACATCTTTCATGCTAAGGCGGTTGCTCAGGCTGAATTGAATGGTATCACGAGACTGATAAGGGAGGGTGGGATGACCGAGGATTTGCTTCAGGAAGAGGCTCAGGCTTTGAAAGCTCTAGAGGAGTGAGAGATGCGGGAGGAAATGTATTGGAAACAAAAGGATCAGATAGAGTGGCTTCAGGAGGGGGATAAAAACACAACTTTTTTCTTCAATTCAGTGAAGTCCAAGAGGCAAGGAAATTCTATTTCAGCTCTAGTGAATGACAGGGGTGAGCAACTCTCCTCCTTTCCTGAAATCTCGGGTGAGGTGGTGCATTATTTTTCCTCTCTTTTTCGGGAAGATTCGCAAGGGGGGTCTCCAGAAGAAGCCCAAGTTCTTTCCTGTATTCCCCCTTTGGTTTCTAGAGAAATGAATGAGCTTCTTATGAGTAATATCACGGTGGAGGAGCTAGAGGGGACTGTTTTCCAAATGAAGAAAGGGAAAGCTACTGGTCCTGATGGTTTCCCAGTTGAGTTTTTCCAAGAATTCTGGGATATCATCAAGTTGAACCTTTTGGAAGTTGTTTAGGAATCTCAGGGGAACAAGCATATGCTTAGAGCGTTAAATTCTTCCTTTCTAGCCCTCATTCCCAAGTGTGATGGGGCTGATAGGTTAAGTCAATTCCATCCCATTTCTCTTTGCAATGTCATTTATAAAGTTATCTCTAAGTTAATTACTAACATGTTAAAAAAGGGGCTTAAGGAGCTGATTTCTGAGGAGCAGAGTGGTTTTGTGGCGGGAAGGAAAATTTTGGATGGGATTGTTATTGCAACTGAGACCATTCATTCTATGGCCAGCTCCAAAGAAAAGGGGATGTTCATTAAGTTGGATATGGCTAAGGCTTATGACAGGGTCAGATGGTCTTTCCTTCGAAAGATTCTCAATGTTTTTGGTTTTGGGGAAGATTGGATTCATTGGGTTATGAGCTGCATTACTTCAGTTTCTTTCTTTGTGATTATTAATGGAGATCACTCTGAGTTATTTAGTGTGTCTAGGGGGCTTCGTCAAGGGGATCCCCTCTCTCCATATTTGTTTCTTCTCTTTGTTGAAGGTTTGGGGAGATTGATTAGAAGAAATGTGGAGGGTGGTCTAATCCAGGGTTGGTGGTGGGGTGGTGACTTGCCTCCATAGTTGCACCTGTAGTTTGTGGATGATACTGCTATGATGGGAAATGCTACAATAGGAGAAGCTACTAATATTCATAGGGCGTTGGACGTTTAATTGATAGCCTCGGGACAATTAATTAATGAAGATAAATCTTCCATCTTCTTTTTTAATGCTTCGGGCCCCATTCAACAACAAATTGCTCAGACCTTGAGATTTTAGATTGGGAATCTTCCTTTGACCTATCTTGGTATCCCCATCTCGGATGGGCGATTTCCCAGGGAGTCCTGGAAGAATATTTTGGATAAATTTTGGGTTAAAGTTAATCACTGGACTCATCGGTGGTTATCTTTTGTTGGGCTTGTTTAGTTAATCAAGTCCTTGGTGTAGGCTTTGCCCATTTATAGATGCATGCTCTAGGTTGCCCCTGTGAGCTTTGTTAAGGAGTTTGACTCTATGGCTAGACAGTTTTTATGGGTTGGTTGTTTGATGTCTTCTAAATGGAATCTGGTTAGATGGGAAGTTGTTTGTAGCCCAAAGCAATATGGGGGTCTTGGATTGTGGCAGTCGGCTTTGACTGGGGTGGCGCTGGCTGCGAAGCTGTATTGGCGGCGGTGCACTGAGCAGGATAATATTTGGGCCAGAGTTTTGTCTCAAAATTACTTTTTGGGAATTCCTCACAATGATATTCCTCATTATCCCCTTGTCGAGAAGGGTTCAGTGATCTAGGGGACTCTCAAAAAGGTAGTTGCTCTTATTAAGGATTTGTAAGCAGGAGACCAAGGTTTAGTTCTGGTCTGATTCCTGGGATGGCTCTCCTCCTCTCATCTCTCAGTACCCTAATTTATTGAATCTTTCCCAAAGGCTTATTGAGGCTGGTTGGTCATGGGTGAGTGACTTTAAATCCTCCTCTTTTTGCGGGCAGCTTGAGGTGGCTAGATGGAAGTCTCCTGATGTTTGTCCAGATGTTGGTCTGCAAGAGGAATGTGTTGTGCTCCAAAGTTTTCTTTCCAATCATCAATGTAGTTCTCTCTGGGAGGAAGATGTGCTTGCTTGGTCTCCTAATCCTCTAGGTGTCTATTCTGTGGCCTTTGGATATAAGGTGTTATTGTCCCACAGGATGAATGGGGAGGAAGTTCAGTGGTGGAAGAAGGTCTGGAACAAGTTCTCTTAGCCAAAGTGTAATTGCTTTGTCAGGATGTTGACCTAGAATAAGTGTTTGACTTGGGACAATATCTAGAAGAGGGGTTTCCATGGCCCTTCCATCTGTGTTTTGTGTGGGGCTGCCAAGGAGGAGTCTTCTCACTTGTTTTTTCGTTGTCCTTTTGCTATCCAGATTTGGAATTTTTGGTGGGGTGTTTGGCAGAGCCCCTGCGTTCATGTTTCCTCCTTGATTGATTTTTGGAACAATGTGGGTAGGCCTCCCTCTATGATTTCTTTCTTACAGGAAGTGTGGTTTGTGGGGCCTATCTTTATGTTGTGGCAGATTTGGTTGGAACGAAATAGGCATATTTTTCATGGTGAGAAGTTTGTGCAACAAGTCTGGTAGCGAATTTTGAGCATGATTTAGGAGACGGTGGAGGCTAAGTGTGTTGTGAGCTTTCCGTTAGAGAAAAGGGATGTTGAGGTGGTGGAGAGATTGGGGATTTAGGGGTTTTCTGTGACTTTTGCTTGTGTCAGGAGAGGGCGGAAGGCGAAGCAGAAAATTCATAGGATTGGTAGTTGGCTCGCCCCTCCTGATGGAGTTCTGAAGATTAATACTGATGGCTCTTCCAGGGGAAATCCAGGACCTGCTAGTATTGGGGGGATTGGCAGGGATTCTTTAGGTTCGGTGGTTTTCCTCTTCTCAATCCATGAGGGGTCAAAGACTATCAACATTGTGGAAGGCTTGGCAATCCTCTGCGCCTTTGAAAGGGCTCATGCTTTGGGATGGAAAAGGATTATTTGTGAATCTGATTCTTAGGTCTTGATCAATTTTCTCATTGAGCGAAAAGTCATAGGGGTCAGTTGGCAGTTGGCTATGATTGTGCAAAAGATTTTGCAGGTTAGTTCATTTATGGAAATGGTGACTTTTGTTCATATTCTGCAGGAGTGGTATAGGGATGCTGATTGCTTGGAAAAATGGGCCTCTGAGCGTGTTGGTGGGTGGAGAATCGAGGAGTGGGGGCTTATTCCTTTGGAGCTTCGCCATGATTTGGAGGGAGTTCTTGCTGAGGATAGGGGTGGTTTAGGAGTTGGACGACTTTGGTTGTGCTCTATTCTTCTTTTTTTGTTGTTTCTTGGGACTTTGGTCCTTTGCTTTCATTGTAATGTTCCTTTCTAAGTTTCAATAAAGTTTTTACCCCTGTTTTAAAATATATATATATATATATGTGTGTGTGTGTGTGTGTACATATACATTTAGATATATTCTTAAATAATAATATTTATTTACTTTAAAAAATAAAAGAATAAATTAATTGAAATATATATATATATATAGATTTAAATATAATAATTAAAATTTATTTATTTATTTTTCTAAAGAACATGTGTGTATTCAAATATAATTTAATAATAAGTGCTTATATATATATATATATAAATAAATTCTTTTTTAAAGGGGTAAATCCCAACCTCATCTCCAACATAACTACTCAACAATAATACTTTGGTAGGGTTTGAACTTTAATGGAAAAAACAACCACACTTCTTTTAAATCATCACATTATGCAAATGTTTATATTTAATCAATAAATAAAATTATATATGTTTATATATAAATGAGTTATAATATATTTTATACTTTCATTTGCTTGTGTATATATAGATTTAAAATAAATAGAATATTCTTTTAAAGTTTGTAAAATAAGAAAAATAAGATTTATATTTATATGTGTTGTTTTTAATAAAAGGGTAAAAATTTATTCATTCAAGATGAAAGACAATATAATCAAGAAATAGGCCCCAACACTAGGGACTACCAAGGAAACCAACAAAACACAACCAAAAGTAGAGAACAAGAATCCCAAACTCGAAAGAACCAACTCAAATATCATGAATATCCTCTTGTAACAACATCTTCAACCTCGAGGAACAATCTGAAGGAAGGTGCTCCCAATCCTCAACCTGCTAATTACCCCCATATTCATAAGCCCATTTAGCCAAGCAATCAACAACCTTATTCCACTCTCTAGGAATATGTACAAAGGAAAGTAACTCCAAATACAAACTAATCCTATGAATCTGTTGAACCACCAAGTCCAACAACCAATTTTCCCCTTCCGAGGAGCCTTTGTTCAACATATCCACCAAAATCTATGAATCCAACTCACAAATGATCTTGTGCCATCCCATCGCACAACCCTTTTCCAAACCAAAAAGGAGAGCCAAAGCCTCCATAAAATTATTACTTTGGTGCCCTTGAAAGATGGAAAAGAAGAAGATGGGTGAGCTCGTATCATCCCTTCCAACCCCCCCAATCCCAGCAACTCTAGGGTTACCTCTAGACAAGCCATCAATATTAATTTTCAAGACATCCACCAGAGGTGGAAACCAACAACCCTCACATCGAACCTTCTTTTTGGATGAGTGCCTACCACAAGAAGTATACTTCCTTGGGTTTCCACCAACTAAACCCAAATCGTGCAATGCCACCAATTCACTAGTCTCCAGAGGGATAGCCACCTCGCACCTAGCCTAGCTGTATATTTTCTTGAAATATGCCAAGAATCCTCTACCAAATTTGAAGAGCCTCTAGACCCTCACCCTTAAAGATCTTGTGGTTCCTCTCCAACCAAATCTACCATATAATACAAGAAGGACCAATACCCCATGCCACCTATAGACAAACTGTCTTGGCAGGAGGCCTCCCTATAGTCCTCCAAAACTCAATCAAAGATGAGACATGCATACAAGGTTGCCTCCAAACTTCCCACTAGCGGTGCTAGATCACCCTAGAAAAATAACACTAAAAGAACAAATGGGAAGAAGATTCCTCATTACTCCCACACATAACACAAATGGAAGGCCCTTGAAATTCACTCTTTTGCAAATTATCCCAAGTGAGGCACTTGTTACGAGCCACTAACCAAAGGAAAAATTTGTATTTAGGCCATGCAAATTTATTCCACATGTACTTCCACCAAGGCACAACCTCCCCTCCATATTTTTACCTATCAAGCACCTGATACACAATAGCCACAAAGAAAACTCCATTAGGGTCAAGGCCCCAAGCCAACATATCCTCCCTTTGCAAAGAGCTACAGATTATACTAGCCAAAATGTGAGCCAATACCTCTCAATCCTCCCTAGAACCCCCGACAGGCCAATCATGAACATCCTTCCACTTGAACACCTCAACTTGATCCAAACTTTTAGCCACTTTAAAGTTTCCCACCTAAGACCAACCAACCTCAAGAAAGGAAAGACAAAGATTGTGCAAATGTGGGTGCATATCCAAAATAGGTGGATGCTCATCCCAAGAGTCAAACCAGAAGAGCGCATCTGAACCTCTATTACAAATCCAAAACAAGCCCTACTTAACTAAACTAGCTCCCTTCTTGAGAGTGTTCCAGATCATAGATCCCCTACCTTCCAAGGGTAATCTATGCACATCTTTCCCATCCATCCCCAACACATATTTGGAGGTCAGAATCTTGACCCAAACTTGATCCTGGTTGTTGCACCACCTCCAATAAAGCTTAGTAGCCAATGTCTGACCAGTAAAGACCACTTGTCGTAGACCTAGGCCCCCACACTATTTTGGTTTTAAAATATTCCCCCATTTAACTAGAATCCACTTCAAAGAAGCAAGATTACCATCCTACAAAAATTTCCTAGATAACACATCCAAATCCTTAATGAAACTGATTGGAGCACATTGAACCATGCACCTATATAGAAGAAGAGATTGAACAATAGATTTTAATAACAACTCTCTGAGTAGTGGACAACCATCTATAAGTCTAGTGACTAATACGATCCCAAAATTTGTCCAACACACCCTTCCAAGTCCCTCCTAGCAAGGGGCCAACAAAGAGAGGGATACCTTGAGTACACAAAAGGTAGAGCACCAATCTAAAATCTCAAAATACGTGTTATTCTTGATTGAACCAAAAGCGGGGTATTAAAGAAGAAAATAGAGGACTTGTCTTCATTTATTTTTTGACTTGAAGCCGTGAGATAGATATCTAAAGTCCTTTTGAAGCTAGTTGCTTCCTAAATTCTAGTAGCACCCAACAAAGTTGTACCATTCACAAACTATAAATGGAATTGGGGAAGAATCCCCTCACCCTAATTCCATCCTTGGATTAGCCCATGACTAAAATGAGATTTCAAGATTCTCCCCAGGCCTTCATCCATAATAATAAAAGATAAGGAGACAGGGGATCACCCTAGTGAATACCACGAGAAACACTAAATAAAGAAGGCTCCCCATTAATCAACACATAATAGGAAACTGACATAACACAACTCATTACCCAAGCAATCCAGTCTTCACCAAAACCAAAGGTAATGAGCACCTTTCAAATAAAATCCCATTTAACCCAGTCATAAACTTTGGCCATAGCCAGTTTAATAAACATAGCCTTCTTCTTGGAGACTGCCATAGAGAGGATGGCTTCAACAACAATAAGCATCCCATCCAAGATTTCCCTACCAGCAACAAAACCTCCCTATTCCTTTGAGACAATCTTTCCAAGCCATGACTTAAGTCTCCTTGTCATTAATTTAGAGATAATTTTATAAACCACATTACATATAGCAATTGGCCTGAACTAATCAAGAGAGTTGGATCCCTCCCTCTTAGGGATAAGCACGAGGAAGGTAGAATTCATTGCCCTCAACATCTATTTACTACTTTGTGATTCCAGAACCATATCCAATAAATCAAATTTTATAAACCACATTACATATAACAATTGGCCTAAACTAATCAAGAGAGTTGGATCCCTCCCTCTTAGGGATAAGCACGAGGAAGGTAGAATTCATTGCCCTCAACATCTATTTACTACTTTGTGATTCTAGAACCATATCCAATAAATCAAATTTGATAATCTCCTAGAACTCTTGAAATAACTCAATTGAAAAACTGTCAGGTCCAAGGGCCTTTTTCTTTTTTCATCATGAAGGCAATCTTTTCAACCTCCTCCATCAAGATAGGCCTAAGTAGAATCTCATTTATTTCGAGGGAGACCAATGTGGTAATGAATTCCAAGATAAGATTTTCTTCTTCCACAACAACGGGAGAGTCCTCCTTGAACAAGGAAGAATAAAACTAGACAATTTCCTATAAGATATCCTTAAATGAAGAAAGTTGCTACCCTTGAGAGGAAACCAATGAAGAAATCAAATTACCATACCTTCTAGATTTGACAAAGTTGAAAAAAAAAGTTGTATTTCTATCACCTTCTTGTAGCCAGTCAATCCTAACCTTCTGCTTCCAAAAGATCTCTTCCCTTAGTTCCCATTCAACAAACTCCTTCCTTGCATCCTGTTCTTCTCTTGAGATTCCTTAGACATCCCTTGATCTCTATTTAGTCTAGTAATAGAGTCCAATTGTTGTTGGGCAATCAATTTTGACAAAAATATTTCCAAAGCTCTGCCTATTCCATTTCTTAAGTTGATACTTCACAAACTGAAGCTTCTTGACAAAATAAAACATAGTAGTGCCATAGGTCGGTGAGCCAATCCTCCACCACTTCCTCATGAGATCCTATAGAGAAGGATCACATAACCACATAATTTGGAACTTGAAAGAGGGGTTCTTAGACAAACTCTTCTCATTCACAAGAAATTTGATAGGACAATGGTTAGATCCTTTCCAATCCAAGATAACCACACTAGTAACCCAATTACTATCAATCCAGAATTTAGAGACTAGAAACCTATCCAATATTTCAAAAATAAATCCCTCTCCACATCTTTTGTTGGTCCATGTAAACACACTATTACCATGCTTTACATCTATCAAGTTCATAAGATCAATATTCTCCTTGAAAACTGTAGATGAAGGATCAAGCCTATGTACCCCATCGCTTTTTTTTCTCCAAACTAGTAATATCATTAAAATATCTAGCTATAATCAATAGAAGAAAAGGGTTCAAAGAACACACAAACCTAATATGAGCCCAAAGTTGGCACTTACCAGGGAACTTCGTTGGAGCGTACACATTAGTAAGCATGACAACCTCACCAGAAGCAAAGCTTGAAGCAACCATAGATAATAAGTTTCTATCAACAATCTGCCATATGGGAGAAATCTTGCACAGGTCCCAGAGACATACAATCCCTCCAGATGTACCTTGCACCCCAATACACTGACATTGGCCCCTCCACCACATCTTAGAGGCCACATTAGCCATAACATCCACTGACAACTTAGTCTCTTGAATAAACACAACATCAAAAGATTGCTTCTTGATCAAATCTCGAACAACCTTCTATCTAGGGGAGCTATTTAATCCCCTTACATTCCATGATAAAACAATCATTTCTTCGGGTTAGAAAAGTGGGAATCAATGGTCTTCACAGACCTTGACTCCACTAAATTCTTCCCCATTAGCTTGATTTTGTCTTGATCCTTCTTTCTACCCACCTTGGAAGGATTCTCAAAGCTTCCCGTTTAAAGGCTTTTTGTTGACCCTTGATTAGGCAAAGTTTTACTACTCTTATCAGGATCGAAAGACACTGACTTAGACATTGGTTCTTGAAGAGCCACCACCGAATCATCACCAGGACCCTTGTCATTAGGTAAAGACAACTCCCTCAAACCCAACAAAGGTTGGTCAATATCAATATGAGAATCAATCTGAGCCTCCAACAACTTGCTACGGTTCCCCATAGGATCCAATTGAAAAACACCCATACCATTAGGTCTAGAATGAGGAGTATCTAGGAAACCATCATTTTGATCTAGATCCTCCAAAGCCTCAAAGCGGTCGAAGGACACATCTGCTTGCCTATCCTTCAAAGTTCTTTTCAATCCTCTCCCCTTGTTACGATGCTTGACTGGGATGAATCCCTCTTTATTAGACTCTCCCCTAGACACAGGCGCTTTCCCTTTATTCATTGAAGGACGAGGTATACGAGAAGGCGCCTTTGAAGAAGCTACATTTTCATGCCCTCTAGAAGAAATTAGACCTTGACCTCTAGCTAGCCCTCACAAAGTTGTTTTTAACATCATGGAACATTATTTTTTCCTTAGTAATTTTTTTCGAATATAATTAGAGTAAATAATTTTTATGTTCAAAATTTTAAAATAAAATCCAAGATTAACTAAATTCATAAAATATAACAAAAGTCTATGAAGAAAAAAAATATTTTTTAGAGAAAATAATGAGACTCTTTTCCTAATGCTAGTAATTATTCTTGTTGTTAATCTCATTTTCTCACCTCATATATATATATATATATAATTTTATTTTATTTTTTATTATCCACATTATCTAATTACTAAAATAATCCGAGTAATAATCACAATATTCTCATACCAAAACAATAATCATTTTTATTTATTTTAATAGATCTATTATTTAAATATTAAATTATATTTTATATTTAAAAAAAAATTGTATATAGAATAAAATTTAATAAATTTAAATAAACCAACATAGATAACCATAATATAAGCCAAAATAATCCAATTTACTTCATTTCGTTTCTTTTAACTTGATTCAGTTTACACAGGAAAAATAATAAAAAATAATGAGCATTTAAGGAATCATTCGTCACCTGACCGCTTGCAAGAACTAAGTTCGAAAAACTTGGGCAAAATTGTACCCATGAATAATGGGCGAGTCTTCTGAAAATTTCCTACACAAGGTGCTTATCCATGGCAGTTTGGTAGCTTGTGTGTAGAACGAAGTGATGGCATTGGCGGTGGAGGGCAATGCATCATGGACATGCAGGCCGAGGTGTAATTACAGTCTCTCTCATAAACACCCAAATATTGCTCTCAAACAATTCAGGGTTTTTTGTATGCAACTGCAAGAGCAACGGGTAATTCATCTGTATAGCTACCCACCTCTGTTTTTGTATCCAAAACTTCTCTCTCGTTCGTCAATAATTGTATCAAGCTCATTTAAGAAAGGATAAGAAACGAAGAGTTTTCCGCCTTGCAATTCTGTCTATATTATTTAAGAAAGGCCCTTTTTCTATTATTCTGTGAAGTGGAGAATCTACTTAATGGAATGAATGTTAAATGAGGCGAGAGAAAGATGGAGTACTCAGGATGAGCGCCCTTTCCAGCCTGTGCTATGAAAAATGCCAAGTGAGCCTTCCATTCCTTTGCCCATTCTAGTCTAGTCTAATCTGGTATGGTGGGGGTGCCGTATCTGATCTGGGTGGAAGAGAGTTTTATGTTTTGTAGTAGTGAGCTAACTCATAATCTCAAGTCATATGCAAACGCATATCCAGGGTATATGAATGAATTTTAGTTTCTTTGCATCGCCCGGTCTTTCAAACCCCAAAACTCACGCCTTAATTGATGATTTCTTTTTTAATGTTGGCAAAACCATAGAATGCTATCAGCAAAGCAAAGTGGTAGATGTTTATTTACTTTTTTAACTGCCTTTTATTTAAGTAATTTTTGGCGTACCGTCTGAACTATGAGTAGCCTACATCTTGTCCTAATTAACATTCCAGCTTTCGTCCCGTATCACTGTCTGTCTGCAATTGGGATGGGTGAGTTGGTGACTAAGTTTGTTTTTTAGAGAGTCATTGCATGTTTGTGGGTTGGAAGATTCAGCATTAATCCAGCATTCAAGTTCGCATGAGATTGGCAACTTTTTTGGACTCCCCGTTTCTCTAATTTTAGCTTTTGTGTTGATCTTTTACCCCACCAAGTTTTTGGGACGGTGGCAAAGGGGATGGCTATTTAAAAAACAGGGAAAATTTTAAAAATATAGGGAAATTTCAAATATTCATACAATAACATTGATAAGACATTCATTTATACATTATAGAATCCTTAATACACAACATTAGAGTTGAGTTGAGAGTTCACATGAGAGTTGAACTTAAATGTCAAAACTCAAAATTTAATTGCTTCCTTAATTCATTGCCAATGTGCATATGATAAAATTAAAGAATACAACAAAATGCCCAATGGTTGCAAGTTTGAACTACAAAATGGCAGTCACAAAAATATAGTGATGGAAAGTATGAGGCTACCTCTAATCAACATTTGCCAACTTTGTATCAAAATCAGAGATTGACTTTGAATTATTGCCACTATGAGGGATTGCCTCATCCAAGGGAACTCCAACCAATCTCTCTTGTCTCCTCCTCATTGATTTGGGTGGTATCTTCGGAATCAACATCCCATCATAAAGTTGGGGTCTACCGATACTCTCAAGTCCAATGATTTTAAAGTTGCAAAGCACTATGGACAACCACTAACTTCTCTACTCATTTAGAGGTAACTCTATTCCTTTTGAGAAAGTGGATGGGGTTGTATGTGGACCAATTCCTCTATGCAATGGGAAAATTGGCAACTTGTGAAAAGAGGTGAATAGTGAGCATTCTCAACTTTAGTGTATCCTTGCCGTGCCATGTCCACCATCCAATAGGATCAATTTAAACTAATGAATCTTTATCTATGTTTGCCATTGGTTTGCTGAATGTTGAACCACGAAGATTAGTAAAGGCAAGCCATTGTGTGTGAAGTATAGTCAACTCCTCACTTGAATACATCTTTTGAAGGGCTTTCATTAACTCTTCTTTCACCTCTCGCCATTACAAGGAGGCAACCTACTAGTGTTTCGTGCATATCATTTGGGATTTAGAGCAAAGGCCGCCATATGAAGTGGGGTGTTCATAGTGTTCCATTGTGCATCATAATGGGCTTAATATGTTGCTCATATAATCCCAAATTAGGATCTCTATTACAAATTGCTTGCTTTATCCACCCAAGTAAGCTGTCACATGTTTCATAAACCTCTCCAAGACTAGGAGAGTTCATATCAACATATCTAATAACATCTACAACAAGTGAGATGAAGGAACACACAAATTTCAAAAAAGATAAGTTAAAAAATTAGAATATTAAATTTAATAATAAAATC
Organism: Sequoia sempervirens; assembly: GCA_007258455.2. Classification (NCBI taxonomy): domain Eukaryota; kingdom Viridiplantae; phylum Streptophyta; class Pinopsida; order Cupressales; family Cupressaceae; genus Sequoia; species Sequoia sempervirens. The sequence goes on from VDFB02344092.1 coordinate 16,865, forward strand.
ACCAATCAATTTATTAATAAAATCAGCAAGTTATTAAAAATTAGTAATTTCTTATCTCATAGTGGACCATTGGTTATCATTAAGGATCTCTTGTTTGATATTTTTTCCATTAACAGTATTTGTAGTAGGCCATCTACTTCACTTTGAATTAACCATCATCAATTGTAGAGCCTCCTACACCTCAAATATCTTCTAACAAAACGATATAATTAACATACTTTGTCTCCACAAGTTTGAAGAATTCTTTTTTTGAAAAAGTTTGGAAGAGAGTGAGGTGTGGTGGTTGCAAATGAACATCTGAATATCTTTAGCTTCTGCTACTATTTTCTGCATCCAATCTATCTTTCGTATGTCTTTCAATGTGTTGTTCAATGCATGAATATGACATGGGGTCCAAAAGATGTGCTTGTAAGCACCCTCCACCATCATGCTAAGTAATTAGCACACACGTGTTGAGTTGGTGATCATTTGTACAACATTTGAGGCCCCAACCTCCTCTATGACATTTATCAAAATATGAAATTGGAAGTTTGCATCCTTGAGCTTTCCAGATTAGTCAAAAACTCTAAAAAAATAAGACCCAATTGAACATGTGACTATAATGTTGATGAGTGGTCAATGTTTAATATTGGTCCACCCATCCATGACAATAGAGCAGCTTGTCCTAATCTAAGTTTGCCTCATGTTCTCCATCACCAAACTCACCTTAGAATATTCTTTGTCAAGGAGTGTAGTGCGTAGTTGGTGTTCTTCAAGAGGGTGAATGAGGGACCAACAAAAGCTACATCTTCGAACATTTGTTTGAAGTAAAAAGAATATGCTACTTGTAATAGGATGGTGTGGGCATAGAAAATTTGGCAATGGAAGACTCTATCACATCTCGTGTGTGCATATTGAACATAATTGCAATTGTTTCGGCCTTCTCACTGGCAATGCAATTGTCCCCACCTTTTCACTAGCAATAGTCTTTCTCTTTCCTCTTGTAGAAACATCACCATGTAATGTCCCCTTCTCGCAGCATGATCTTTTCGCTTGGATCTGGCCTATTCCTGAGATCCAGAGGCTACCTTAAGGTGAAATTGGGTTTCCTCGCTTTGGTGGTTGCTATTGCTCGGGTCTTGGTGATTGGATTGCGGATTCTTTCTGGGTTTTCAGAGAGCTTCGTAGTGGTGTGTCTGGCTTTGCGTTCCGAGCACTTTCTGGAATTTACTATTTTTAGTAAATTCTATTTTTGGCAGTTGACAGGTTGGTTCCAGTTCGGTTGGCTTCCCTCAGTTATCAGTTCAGTTGGAATTGCTCATTTTGGCCTTGGGGTGCAGTTGGAGAGATAAGTTCATTTTATAATAATGTTATATTTTAATGTTATGATGCCCCCCCCTTGGCCTAGTCTCTTAACTTAAGGTTGTCTTAAAAGGTGGTCTTCAAGGGTGGGCGCTTCATGAAGGTGATTTATATTTTATTAAAGTAAAAAATGAAGCTTGATTTTGGACGCCTACTTCTTGAAATGGTGAATTTAAAAATAAAAGTCAAAAGTGAGTTTGAAAAGGGGACACCATCTCTTGGAGGGAAAAGGAGTTATTTCAAATTTGAAAATTAGGGTTTCTAGAAGCTTCTGGAGGGCCCTCTCAAAATTATAAAAGGAAGCCTTGGGTCCTCACTTGGATATCTTTTGTCTACAGGAATGTTATGCCGCTGAATCAGGCCGATCGGCCGAGGAATGAATGCCTCCTAGCATTGGATTGACTTCGTGCTTGAGAGATAGCACCTAGTGGGGGAGATTTTTTGATTATTGAGTGGATTATGTAGTGAGTTTTGCTTTGTAGTTGTTGTTATGCATTGTAATTCAATTATTTGCAAAATTAATCAAAAATTTGGAGTTGTTGGAGTGTGTTGCAGATTGAAGTTTTGACTCATAACTTCTTGTGTGATTTTATTTTGGTTCTGGGTAGTTTACCCATGCATTTTCCAGTTAAGGGCGCCCCTTTATGAGAAGTTTGGGAATTTTTAATGAAGTCTTTTATTTTATAGAGCAAAATCGCCCCTCCCTTGTAGCCGTACCATTCTGTACTTGCATTGGGGTTCGTGCAAAAATAAACACAGTAGATTGGAGTCATTTCATGGTTCTTATTTGGGCGCCATCATGTTAGGAAGACAATGCATTTGGTTTGAGGTCGTTTGGTTGAGATTTGAGTGAGTTGTGAGCATTTCATTAAGAATCTATGTTGCTGGTTAAAAGTTTCAGTCCTTGGTTCAATCATATCAATCTGCATTTAGGCTGTCATTTGAGTTGGGTTGGTGTTAGGAAGTCATAATTGGCATTGTGGAAGACACATTTACTATTGCAACAATTTGAAGAGCTCTAATCCTTGATCTTGCAGGCATTCTACATCTCGTTGTAAGTTGGACAGTAGTACTGTCAGCATCTTTCTTATTCTTGCTTTCATACTTTGTATTGTCCACTGAATAAGTGGAAGAGGCTGGCTTGCCGCCTATTTACTTTGAGTTGCATTGTAGTTTTAATATCTCCGCCATATGGTCACCTCATTT
>VDFB02344093.1:0-45142 GCA_007258455.2 Sequoia sempervirens
TGTGTGTGTGTGTGTGTGTAGAAATTCATGTTCAGTTGTATAAAATTCGAAGTAAGAAATTCTGGTTTTCAAATTTGTGAATTTACTGGTCGTGCATAATTAACAGGGTATTTTACATGGTTTCCTTACTGGCATTGAGCGACCAAAAGGGCTCAGGAAAAGCCCTTGCCCCTCCCATGGGGAGGGGGCGGGCTGTGTGGGCTCGTGCCCTCCACAGGTCGCGGCCTATGGAGGGCGCGAGCCTCCACAGTCCACGTCCTTCCCATGGGGAGGGCAGGGGACTAATCCCCAAAGCAATTCAAACTCAGAAAAAAAAAGAAGACAAAGACATTCGCCCAGTATAATCTGCATTCGGGTTTACCTCAAAAACATTTTGGTTTTCATTTAGATGACAGAATTTTTAAACAAACAGATACGGAGACATGTAATTGCACTTGAGAAAAGAATGTAGACTTGCCACAGAACGAAAACCCTATTTCTGAAGAAGGAATGTGTATCTTATAATTGCAACACAGAATAGTAAGCTGTTACCCAGATTTCAAAATGAAATTGGAAAGGAATTCACAGTTGTTTGTACTCTAAAACAGGGGATAATTCAATTCCTTACTGCAGTTCTTAAAATAAAGATAAAAGAAGGCATAATGAAGAGAACCTGGCAAGATTTGGATCTATTTGCTGATGTTCCACAGTACCTCTTTTAATTTCCTCTGTTCCAGAGCTCTGCGATGTCTACAATCTAAGTCTTTTTCTCTTTCTTAAAGCCTCCTCCTCTTTTTCGAGGATCATGCATGCATTTCCAGTTGACAACAGTTTTTGCAAGGATTGCCACATGCCCAGCAATTTGTTGGTTTTGAGATAGAATTTTCCAGAGCCCAATGCTCTCTCGGGCTGTTCATTCTTAATTCTTTTGGAAGAAAATTGACCATATATCCCAAAACAGATTTATTTATATCCCTTTTATGCAATTATTAAAAAATTCATTTATGCAAAATAGATTTATTTTATGTTTATTCTTTTATTTAATTTGTTTTAATTTTTAAATACATTTCTTTTAATCAAAATATAGATTTAACCCTTTTTGCTCAAATTTATAATGAGAAATAAGGAAATAGAATAAGCCATATAATTTCATGATCTAATTTAACCATATTTCAAATTTGCTATGCTAATCATTTCACGCAATCATATTGTAAAAACGAACATGATCTAATGTAGCTACATGTTGTAAGTGGTGTGTGCATAACCGAGAGTTTTCTCCTCTTCTACCCTGTCGAGAAGCTAACCTCCTTTTTCCTCAATCACACTCTTGGCCTTCGATCACCTGCCACTCAGATGCACTCAGGCGTGCAAAACAAAAGAGTATCAGTAACCATTGTAGGAACAATAATTAACTCAACATTTATATGAATGCATTCATAATTCTTGAAAGAAAACAATTATATTAAAGCTTTGCTCTTAACACATATCATACTTCGTATATTAAATCTCATAAGGTCATGATCAAACATTATCTAAATAAGTCATGGTCAAACTAAGTCAATGGTCAAAATAAGTCAAGATCAAAATAAGTCAATGGTCAAAATAAGTCATGATCAAAATATGTCAATGGTCAAAATAAGTCAATGTATGAGACGTGACATCCTTCCCCCCTTGAGAAGAGACATCGTCTCGATGTCTAAAAGCAAATTACATAGCAAAATGGAGATATCAGTACTTCGTAAGTCTTTATAAAAGAAAATATATATATGCTAAGGTCTCAAATGAGGAAAAAGTCTGTCTATATCCTCTGCATTCTCCCAGGTGGCATTATCCACCGAATACTGGTCCCACTGGACCCTGTATTGCACAATGTCTCTATTACGCAACTTAATGTTGCGCTCTTCCAGAATCCTGACGGGTTCCACCTGTATCACCCCTGGGTCCTGGACCTACAATGCACGCCAATCAAGGATATGAGCGATATCTGGATGGTAAGGCTTAAGTACTGAAACATGAAACACATTATGTATCCGGGCTAGGGCTGGTGGCAGAGCAAGCCTGTAAGCAACTGGATTCACCACCTCTAAAACATCAAAAGGGCCAACAAATCTAGGAGCCAACTTAGAGTTCTTGCCGAAAGAGATTGAACTCTTATGCGGCCGAACCCTTAAAAAGACCTTATCTCCTGCCGAGAATTGTCTAAAACTTCGGTTCTTATCTGCTAGGCTTTTCTGTCTATCCACAGCCTGCTTCAACTTTTCCTTAATGATTTTCATTTGGTCTTCCATTTCTCTGAGCATCTCAGGGCCAATCACCACCCTGTCTTCTGCTCTGTCCCAACTAATGGGTGTCCGACATTTACGTCCATAAAGGGCTTCAAAAGGTGCCATGCCCAAAGAAGCATGGTAGGAGTTGTTGTAAGCAAACTCCACCAAAGGCAAATACTCCTCCCACTTATATTGCTGCTCCATACAGTACATGCGGAGGAGATCTTCTACTACCTGGTTCACCCTTTCTGTCTGACCATCGGTCTGAGGGTGATATGCGGAACTAAAATTTAATTTGGTTCCTAGGGAAGAGTTTAATGTAATCCAGAACCTAGAAGTCATTCGAGTGTCTCGATCTGAGATGATCGTCTCTGGCACTCCATGCAATCGGAAGATCCATCCTTGAGATTTCTCGGAATGAAATGGGCAACCTTTGTCAATTTATCTACTACAACCAGGATGGTATCATGTCAGTTTTTAGACATTGGTAGCCCCTGTATAAAATCCATAGTGATGACCTGCCATTTATACTCTGGTACCCTGTGAGGATATAAGAGTCCTGCCGGATGTACATGCTCAACTTTGACTTGCTGGCACTCTAAGCATCGGGCTACATGGGACGTAATATCCCTTTTAAGTCCTGGCCAAAAGTACAATGGCCTAAGTCCTTCCATCATTTTTGTAATACCAGGATGTCCTGAGTATGGTGCATTGTGGAATTCTTCTAGCACCAACTCTCTCAAGTTTGTAGAACTAGGAATGTACATTCGTCCCTGGTACCTCAAAAGTCCATTTGATTCTAACATATAGCCATCATATCAGCGGTCGGAGGGATTTACCCCAAGGGCTTGTTTCACCCTTTCATAGTGTTCGTCCCCAAAGGAGGATTGCACTACTTGTTGCCTGAAATCTGATTTTATGGTAACCATGGCTGCAAGGTGTCTCCTTCTACTCAGGGCGTCAGCCACTCTGTTTTCTTTACCTTTAATATATTCAATCCCAAAATCATACTCACTCAGGAATTCCAGCCATCGCCTTTGTCGGGCATTGAGATTAGGTTGAGTGAAGATGTATCTCAATCCTGCATGGTCTGTCTTAAGTTCGAAAGGGCTTTCCCAAGAGATAATGCCTCCACATTTGTAAAGCATGGACTATGGCTGCCAATTCTAAGTCATGTGGCGCATAGTTTAATTCATGTTGTTTTAACTTCCTTGACTCATAAGCTACCACTTGTCCTTCTTGCATAAGAACTGCACCTACCCCTTCTCCTGATGCATCAGTAATAACTGTGAAATGGCCATTCGGATTTGGCACAACTAGGATGGGTGCGGTAGTGAGTTTCTCCTTCAGCAGCTGAAAAGCTTTCTCGCATTTATCGCTCCATTCAAACTTCTTTTCCTTCTTCTGTAGTGCAGTGATGGGAGCTGCGATTGTCGAGAACCCTTGGACAAATTTCCTATAGTATCCTGCAAGTCCCATGAAACTTCAAACTTCAGAGACATTTTGCGGGGCCGGCCAATCCATAATTGCCTTAATCTTCTTCGGATCCACTCTTACCCCTTCTGCTGAGATCACATGACCTAAATAATGCACTTCGGATTGGAAGAAGGTACACTTAGACATTTTTCCATACAGCTTATGTTCCCTTAGACGCTGCAACACAATCCTCAAATGCTTCTCATGTTCTTCCTCTGACTTAGAATAGATTAAAATATCGTCAAGAAAAATTAGGACAAAATTATCCAAACAATCTCGGAAGACACTATTCATCAGGTTCATGAAAGCTGCAGGAGCATTACTTAGCCCAAAAGGTAGCACAGTAAACTCATAGTGACCATACCTGGTTCTGAAAGCAGTTTTGTGAATGTCTTCTTCCTTCAGTCTCAACTGGTGGTATCCTGATCTTAAATCAATTTTTGAGAATACCTTGGCATCTTTCAACTGATCAAATAAATCATCGATGCGAGGAAGCATATATTTATTTTTGATAGTGACCTTGTTAAGAATTCTATAATCAATGCACAACGTCAAGGTACCATCCTTCTTTTTCACGAAGATGACGGGTGCTCCCCAAGGTGACACGCTTGGCCTAATAAGACCTTGCTTCAGTAATTCCTCTAGTTGGGCCTTGAGCTCAAATAATTTTGTTGTATTCATCTTGTAAGGGGCCTTAGACTGAGGTTCTGCTCCTGGAATCAGATCAATAGAAAAATCAAACACACGCTTAGGCAGGAGCTCAGTCAATTCTGTAGGGAAAACATCCTCAAATTCCTTCAGAATGGGATGATCATTAATTGATTCTTTCTCATCAAGGTCCTCGACTTTCATTGCAAAGATAGAGCATCCCTTCCGACTTTCCTTTTTCAACTGCATGGCAGATACTTGCCTAAGCTCTAATGGCTTTTTAATGCCACAAAGCTCCACTTGGTTTCCTCGGTCATCAAAACACTTAATTGACTTCTCTTCACAATCTACAAGAGCTTTATGTTCAGAGAGCCAATTTATCCCTAATATCACATCGTAAGACCCTAATGGTGCAACATACAAGTTCACCTACGTTTGAAGGTTAGGGAGTTCAAGTTTGCTGAAATACATGCATTGCTCTACCCTCTTCTCTACCCGGTTTCCATATTGAACTTTCCAAGAATTTTCCATAAAACTTGGTCTAACTGATATTTTAGTCAAAACATGAGGGTCTATGAAACTATCAGTAGCACCTGTATCAATCAGAACAGAAACAGGGCATCCAAATAATTTACCCGATAACTGGATGGGAGTTGCTTGATAATCTGCCTGGCGATTGTCAACCGCTGCATGAATATGATGCTGGTTTCTGTTATTTTGCTTGTTATTTCTCTGAGGGCACACACTGGCGTAATGCTCGCCACCACAAGTATAACATCCTCCATGAGGTGCCTTAGGTTTGTCAGAAAAATCTCTCCTATTGTTATCATTCCTCTTATTGTAGTTGCCCTTCTTGTTGTTATTGTTCCTGCTTACTTCATTGCGGTCCTGAGGACTACCATCTCTCTTCAAATTTCTGATTTGTCTATTTTCATTCCCTTGACTGTCCTGTTTACTCGGACCACCCTGATTGTGATTTCCTTGGAATTTCTTGTTGCCATACTTGGCTTCCCTGCTCTTCCTATAGTTAGCAGCTTGTTGCAATTTGTGTTCCTGTTTGATTGCTAAATCAAAAACTTCATCCATGGTGGCTGGATTGTGCAGATCTATTTCATTTCCAATTTGAGGTCCAAGCCCCAAAACAAATTTTCGGACTCGAAATCTCTCATCATGCTGGTATTGGGGTGCGTACTTAAGCAAGTGAGAGAATTTCTCCCAATATTGAGTCACTGTCATGCCACCCTATACAAGCATCTGGAATTCTATCATCTTCTTATCAAAATGAGATTGGGGTAACCACCTCTTCCTAAATAGTTGTAGGAACTTATCCCACGTTACCTTTCCATGCATAAACTGCTTAACCGCCCTCTCATTTTCCCACCAAGTAGCAGCCTCACCGGTGAGCTGATATGAACCCCATTCAGCTTTTGTTTCATCTGATAGAATTCGTAGGGTGAAATACCTTTCCATTTCTATAACCCAAGCTTCTGCCCCATCTCCAAAGGTTCTCCCATCAAACTTCGGAGGAGCGACCTTCTTTAGGTCTTTTCCCAGCTCCTCAGCCACCCTATTTAGTTGAACTGGATGTGATAATAGTAAAAGAAAGTGATGAAGAAGGTGCTTTATTTAAAGCAAAGATACTGCAGATTGTTCAGGAAGAAGATGGAATGCAAAAGATAACTGACATATGGATAAATGGACCATCATATGAACAAGACTTCATTGATGACACTCTAGGAAGATACTTTGTGGACAACAACATTGAATTGGAAAGTTTATAGAATGTACTTCTAGAAGAATTGATTGAATGCATCAGGGATGCTATGGCCTCTGCGCCTCAGGACATAAAAGAGGAGGAAATAATCTCACATATGAAGTTGCAGTTTAGGCTATCTCTCACCAAATTGAAAAATAAAATAATTTACTAAGACAATGCATTGACTCAGCAAACAAGATCTACAATTATTGGCTTAGGTGGCCTCATATGGTTGGTAAATACAAGGAAAAGTTGGAGCAAATTGAGAATGAGTTGATCAGAATTGGTTAGGATTACAGTATGTTTCAGGACAAGAATGGAGAAGTTAAGAAGAAGGTTCATGACTTGTGGGTTGAGCATGCAAAGGTTCACTTTTCCAGAAACCCTCTTATGGATACTTTCTGGAAAGTGAAGGATCAAACTAAATGCAGATTAGAGAAAATGGTTGAAGTTCTAAAGAAAGGAGATAAGCTGGAAGAAGCCATTACCATTCCTGAATCCCTTGTCTAGGTCATCAATAGGACATCATAAAACAATAGTTGTAACACTTGGAAAATTAAGAGTAATTTTCAAACCCTTTTAACACATCATTAAGGGAAATTAAAAGTGTTCTAAATTTATTCAAACCATTATAAATAAGTTTCCGAAAAGTCAACATTTCTCATAATTCTTCCAAATGAAATAAAGAGAATTTGAGTTGCATTTCATAAAATAATATCATCATTGTAAATGAAACAAAGCATAAGTATTTCAATGATTTTCTCATATACATATATTCCTCTTCACTTGGAGGAATCAATCCTTCTAATAGAACATCTTTTCTATGCTAAGATATAAAACTTTAACTTCTTAAAATCAATGATACATTAAATACTTTCAATTATACTTCCATTTCAAGTTTCAACAAGAATTTCAAAATGTATATACATAAATAACGGGCTTCACAAGCCAAGTCTGAATGATACATAAGTACATCAATAGCAAATAATCTTGGATCCACCAACCGCCGTGACACCTTGGTCTTCTTGCGAGCTGGGGCCAAGAATGTGATTCAGGCGCCTTTTCCGCCCAACCACGAAGTCCATGACTTCCCCGGGTCCCTTCCTAACTCGAAGGAATCCCCGGCCCTGCATAAAGGAGCCTAGCAACCCGAAACGGTAAAACAGGAGGGCACTCTCGGTGCGTGCCTGATGCCTATATGCATTTCTAACATGAAATAAACACATTTCTTGCAACAGGAGGTGGCAGAGACTCAAATAAATTTCTAGGCTTTTAAAATAAACAATCCATCTATTTCAATGGTACAGTGCTTGGCCAAGCAAAATAATAATAAATGGTAGAATTAGAAGAGGTAATACTACCGTCTCTGTTCGCCCACCTTCGGCACCCTGTCCCGGAAGTTACCATAGTGCAGTTAAATAATACTTAACAGAAACTTAATACATTTTCAAACAGGCTTTCATAATTAAAAGAAGTGAATTTTTTAGTACATTCCTTATATTTCAGTTGTAAGATGCCATTTATCCTTTGGTAAGTGTCCCCTTTTTAATTTGGATAAAGAACATATATATATGTATATATATCTTGATAATTTCCAGTGCACTACTTGATAGTAAGAACAGTGTTTTCAATTTTCCATATGCATTTCTATGACTGACAGTTTTAATTCCCTATTTCATTACAGGGTACAGAGTAAAATAATATACTGATACAATGCAATTTTTGTTCAAAAAAAATTCTGAGGTTTGGAAGACAATCTTTCATTCGCATTTCATGTTGTATTCTTTTTAACATATTCAAGGTACTTTCCAGTCTATATGGTGTCTCAAACACTTCTGTTATTGTTTTCAGGTTTTAGCAATTCAAAGAACATAATTCATACTACTTTCTGTTACATGGCTTTTCAAGATTTTTCTGTCCTTGCTTCAGATTCAAGATATTTATAAAACAGAATTCATACTACTTTTCTGGGAAAGAGTTTCCTGTTTCAATTTGTATTTGGCATACAATGCATGGGTATCTATTTATATATATATATAGGTATACATATATATGTATATATATGTATGTATGTATGTGCAGTCATTTTGTATATGCATACATATATATATATATGTGTGTGTGTGTGTGTGTGTGTAGAAATTCATGTTCAGTTGTATAAAATTCGAAGTAAGAAATTCTGGTTTTCAAATTTGTGAATTTACTGGCCGTGCATAATTAACAGGGTATTTTACATGGTTTCCTTACTGGCATTGAGCGACCAAAAGGGCTCAGGAAAAGCCCTTGCCCCTCCCATGGGGAGGGGGCGGGCTGTGTGGGCTCGTGCCCTCCACAGGTCGCGGCCTGTGGAGGGCGCGAGCCTCCACAGTCCACGTCCTTCCCATGGGGAGGGCAGGGGACTAATCCCCAAAGCAATTCAAACTCAGAAAAAAAAAAAAAGACAAAGACATTCGCCCAGTATAATCTGCATTCGGGTTTACCTCAAAAACATTTTGGTTTTCATTTAGATGACAGAATTTTTAAACAAACAGATACGGAGACATGTAATTGCACTTGAGAAAAGAATGCAGACTTGCCACAGAACGAAAACCCTATTTCTGAAGAAGGAATGTGTATCTTATAATTGCAACACAGAATAGTAAGCTGTTACCCAGATTTCAAAACGAAATTGGAAAGGAATTCACAGTTGTTTGTACTCTAAAACAGGGGATAATTCAATTCCTTACTGCAGTTCTTAAAATAAAGATAAAAGAAGGCATAATGAAGAGAACCTGGCAAGATTTGGATCTATTTGCTGATGTTCCACAGTACCTCTTTTAATTTCCTCTGTTCCAGAGCTCTGCGATGTCTACAATCTAAGTCTTTTTCTCTTTCTTAAAGCCTCCTCCTCTTTTTCGAGGATCATGCATGCATTTCCAGTTGACAGCAGTTTTTGCAAGGATTGCCACATGCCCAGCAATTTGTTGGTTTTGAGATAGAATTTTCCAGAGCCCAATGCTCTCTCGGGCTGTTCATTCTTAATTCTTTTGGAAGAAAATTGACCATATATCCCAAAACAGATTTATTTATATCCCTTTTATGCAATTATTAAAAAAATTCATTTATGCAAAACAGATTTATTTTATGTTTATTCTTTTATTTAATTTGTTTTAATTTTTAAATACATTTCTTTTAATCAAAATATAGATTTAACCCTTTTTGCTCAAATTTATAATGAGAAATAAGGAAATAGAATAAGCCATATAATTTCATGATCTAATTTAACCATATTTCAAATTCGCTATGCTAATCATTTCACGCAATCATATTGTAAAAACGAACATGATCTAATGCAGCTACATGATGTAAGTGGTGTGTGCATAACCGAGAGTTTTCTCCTCTTCTACCCTGTCGAGAAGCTAACCTCCTTTTTCCTCAATCACACTCTTGGCCTTCGATCACCTGCCACTCAGATGCACTCAGGCGTGCAAAACAAAAGAGTATCAGTAACCATTGTAGGAACAATAATTAACTCAACATTTATATGAATGCATTCATAATTCTTGAAAGAAAACAATTATATTAAAGCATTGCTCTTAACACATATCATACTTCGTATATTAAATCTCATAAGGTCATGATCAAACATTATCTAAATAAGTCATGGTCAAACTAAGTCAATGGTCAGAATAAGTCAATGGTCAAAATAAGTCATGATCAAAATATGTCAATGGTCAAAATAAGTCAATGTATGAGATGTGACAATAGTATGATAATAGCTATTGGGATTGTAGTGGACTCTTGGAAGAAATTTCTTCCGGAGATGAAAGATAGGTATAAAATAATTTTCTGAATTCAGCAGTAGTTGCAACCTTTTTGATCAATTGGGGGAGAGAATGCAGTGAGAGAGAGTGCAGTAAAAATACTAAGGGGGAGAGAAAAGTAGTGGAAGTTTTTGTCATTGATGTGAAAGGGGGAGAGAATGCAGTGAAAAATGCCTTGACATCCAAAAGGGGAGTAGTGTTTTTTTGTGTTTTGAAGCTTTGAATCTTGGTTCTGTCACTTAGTCATTTTTCACTAAGTGTTTCCATCAATGCCAAAGGGGGAGATTGTTGGCATATGGATTTAGGGGATTGTTTTTGGTTGCTAGTGTTGTTATTGATGAAAACTAGAGTCTTTAGTATGGTCCACGGTTCAAAAGTAGCTCATATTAGCAGGAAAAGTAGAAGACAGTATTCTACTGGTAGAAAGCAGAAAGAATAGTATCCGGTTGGTAAGTTGGTCTGAATACTTCATTGAATCATTATTTTGTTGTGTCAATCCCCAGGGAAGCTTTTCAAGCATGCCTGTTACTTGATTGGTAAGTTTGTAATGTTGCATTGATCGGTGTAGGAGTTTGGAGATTCGGTAGAATGACTTATTGTTTATTTTCTCTTTATGGACAACTTGGTGTATATAATGTGTCACAGATGTATAAGGAGCAGTTGTTTTAACATTTCTTGTGTTGGGAATTTTGATTTGGGTCCCTACTATAGTCTAGCCGATTTATGTGGGTACACATTAATTTTAATTGGTGATTTGAGTCGACATGTGGAAGAATATTATATTTTGTTTAAAAGCCGACATATAGAAATAAAATCCTTGTTAGCGCATATATATATGAGATCGGTTGATTCATTTTGTGGAGAGTGAAGAAATGTGAAAATGTGTGAATATGTGTAAAGGAGAGTAGATGTGTGTGTGAGTATTAGAAGGGTTTCAGAAGGGCATAAAACAGAGAAGAGTAGAGCAGAGCATAGTAGAGCAGGAAAATAGAGTCAATCAGAAGGGTTGAAGATCATTTTAACCGAGCCTCATTGGAACCGAATCCAGGAATTTGTAGATGCTATATTCTCAGTTCAACTTTTGTTGTATTCTCAAATATTTTGTAAGGCAGTGAGCCTTATTTTGAGCAATGAGCTCTAGGAAGTGTGCTTGAATGCGAGTGCATTCCCTTTTGTTCATACTTTTAATAGAGTATACTTTGTGGATTGATCTCCACCGTGGTTTTTCCCCTAATAGGGTTTCCACGTAAAAATCTTGGTGTTATGGCATTCACATTGTCTCTTTAATGTGGCTGCATGTTTCCTTCTATTTATATGTTGTGGATGCTATTAAATTTTAATATTGTTGTTGATAGTTTAAGATTTAATTTGAAATTCAAATATTGTGGAACATTGATTCACCCCCCCTCTTAGTGTTTGTAGTGTCCAACAACCCAAACTTAGAACAAGGCACAAAACCTCTTGTTGATTCCTCAAAACACCTTAAGCAACACCAAAATGACTGATTCAAACCCAATTCCCAACTTAAATATCTCAAATATGAGAACTTTGAAAATAGACTGACCCAACTGGCCTAATTAGGCTTCTTGTGAACATTCATTCTTACCTATTTGACATGCAACCATAAAGTACTATCTTGAACTCTCAACCTTGTTCCATGGCATGTAAAACACTTTAATTGATTAACTCTCAAATGAATTTATAGCCTTTCAAAAAGAACAATCCCAAACTTTGCAATTTATGTCCCAACTAGGACTGTGTCAGCTCTACCATAATAGGGCAGTCATCAACGTTGGACTCAAAAATTAAACTTTACCAAACAATAAAAAAGAAGGGATCAAAATACTCCTAAGAAAACTTTAAAAACCATATTACCCCAGAAATACTCACATTCTACAATCAAACCTTTGAAAACTTCACACATACACTATCATATATCCAAAATTTTCACAGATTTTTAGATGTTGGGCTTTGTTAAATCTGCCCAAATCCTCACTCTCAAGCTCTGCAACTTGGTGAACCTTTAGAGTACATATCAAACTCCCTTACCACCCATTTATAGAGATTTTCAATGGTGAAAATTAGAGAAAGATAATTTTTAATGCCCACTATTACCCTAGATTAGGGTTTCAACCCGCCTGAGATAAATTGCTCATAACTTAAAACTGAATGGATTTTAAGAACACCACATGAATTTCAAAGAATATTCATAGAGATTTAACCTATAATGGAGGAGGAGTGGTTTTATGCACAAAAAGTGGCCGTACAATGGCCTGAAATCAAGAAAATGCAGAAAATTAATAGAAAATAGAGTATTTCATTGAAATATTCACTCCTACATCATTCCCCTTCCTTCCTTGAAATTTTTGAGGCTTCAAAATGCCTTTATAAACTATAACCAACACCTCAAACTAACTCTTTAACTACTTGACTCTTGGCATTCCATGTTTTTGCATTTTTTACAATGTTGCTATGACAACATTTTGTCAATTTTGCAACTTTCACATTATATGCCCAATGAACCCAAAATGACCATCTAGGACCTAAAACACACTCAAAATGACCTAATTGACCTTATTACAACATTAGGACATCATAGTTAAATAAAAAACTAGAAGTTGCCTCTTGGAGGCATGTTCTTGCTAGGGTGCTCCTACACTAGGCCTTATGGGGGAGGATTCTTCCAACAAAATTGGTTGAGACTTTGTTCTAATGCTTTATTTTTATTTACTTTTATATTTCTGTTTTTAGTTAGAATGTGGATGATGCAAATATATCTTTAGTGGTGCACGTTGACAAAAGTAACTATGAACATGTGTTGCATGGTTTATGTCACTTTTTTTGTTCTCTCTATTTTTTTTTTGTGTTTCCCTATATGTTTGGGATCGTATAAAGTTATAGTGTGGCTGACAACACCTCTCATCATGTTGAAAAAATCATGTTTAAAATATTTGTGCTTTTGAATTTGATTTTTTTTTATTGAGTCATCCTTGTATTGTTCCTCCTCCATCATATCTTCTATCATATTGTGTTATTGTTGAGCTCATGGTTTGTTGTGTGGTGTTTTCATTCTTATTTTACCTACTATATTATGTCGTGTATGATGTTTTCATTCTCACTTCACCTTCCATATTTTATACCATGTCATATCTCTTGACTTGCATGTATCTTCTAGATGTTGCTTTTGATTCATGTTATGCTTTTCATACTTTGGG
Organism: Sequoia sempervirens; assembly: GCA_007258455.2. Taxonomy (NCBI): domain Eukaryota; kingdom Viridiplantae; phylum Streptophyta; class Pinopsida; order Cupressales; family Cupressaceae; genus Sequoia; species Sequoia sempervirens. Next base: position 13,145 of record VDFB02344093.1, read on the forward strand.
GTACATCCTCTTTTTTTCCCTTATCTTCATGAGGTTCACTTGATCTTACATACTTATACCTTATAATATCATGCTTGCATGGTTATATTGTTCTATGTGTTCAAACTTTGTATGACATTGTTATATGCTTTCTGCTTTGATGAAAACACTTTAGACACATATGTATGCTTACACATTCTGATCTATCATTTTGGCTATTATCACTTGATCATTGTCCCCAATATGGGGGCACATTGTTGTCCTTTATCTCATTTTCTTTCATGATTACATCTTGTTTATCTTATGCTTTTCCCATGATGACATCTATGACACTTGTTACATGATTATTGAGTTTTACATGATCATATCTTTTACACTTTTTTTATATTCTCCTTCAATTCCTTGTATTAGTTGTATACAACCAACTATAAGGGAATATATTATCCCTAATGTTCTTTTGATAGCTCCTTCATAGCCCTACAACACTTTATTATGTTTATGACGATTTCTTCACAACCCTACATAGACTACTCTTGCTTATGATGACCCCTTCACAATCCAAAATTAGTTTCTTCTATTGGCTTCTTACAACCTCATATCACTTTTCATTTGGTTTTGCATGCTCCTTTGTAGCCCCACATCTATGTCATCTCCTTTGCGACTCCCATATCTTTTTAACACATTGATCATTAACTTTATTAAGTAGTTGTCTATGCCTATTTCATATTTCTATAAGATGCCACTTGTGAATTTTTGTATAGGTAATCTTCATCCATATCCATATATTCATATCCTTTATATATATGCATGTGCTTGTTATTTATTTAATGATTATTTGTTTCCCATGACATGCATAATTCATAGTGGTTCACATGCAAGTCAAGTAGTAGCAAAATATATAGGTGAAGAGTGCATCCTTAACACTTTTCTTCATTCATTTTAGATTCACTTTGTTTGTTTGTCCTGGAAATGCAATAAACTAGTATTCAAGTGACATCTTTTTGTTGAAGCGTTGGCATACAACTTGTCCCTAATCAAATTTCAAATCCCTATTGAGTTGGACGCAATCTTCACCTTTGGAGTTTCTTATCTTGAATAAAACTACTATTCTAGTTCAACCTAACATATAACCTGTAACACATTGTCTTCAAAATTCCTATTTCAGTGGTCCAAATCCAACCTTCATATTTGTTTTTTCTTATCCCAGGTCAAACCTTGCATTTGTAGTTTTCAAATTGCTTCAAAATTATGTGTAATTTTGACCCCCAAACTTCAAAACCCATTTTAAATTATGGACCCAAGACAACTTACTTTCAATTAGCACTTGCTGGCCAACTCAAACATGAAACATTCAAATTGTAGTGTTAGGGTCTTATAGAAAAAGACAAACTTTAATTCATTTTAAACAATCATCAACTAGAGCACTTATCTATTCAAAAGCATACTTGAACATCTATGCACATTGAATCAACATCTCCTAAACATTTGCATTTTTTTGCTTGATATGTCTTCCAATTTATTTAATTTTTTTAAATTGATCCAAAAATTTAACTAATTTAAAAGAGAGTAAGTCAATTCCAAAATCAAACACTATTAACTCGATAGTATATTTAGTCACCAAACTCAAATAACGTAACAAATTAATATACGAAGACCAAAAATATAGAGTCCAAAACCACATCAAAATTTTGAAATTACAAATATTGAATTAACATTGTAAGCACAAGGATCACTTCTATAAATACAAGATTTACAAAAAAACAGAACACATATCATCTATGAATGAAGTCACAAACATATCATCTATGAATTCTATTATCTTAAATACTCTTAACTCGGCTAATTCTTTGATTATAATTATTTACCCTAAATTATATTAAAAATATATATTTTTTCTTTTCAATATTTTAGATGCTCACATGTACTAAGGGACAAACTTTTTTAAGGAATATTTTCTATTTTAACTTTATTGATAAAATGATCATACAAGACTTAAAAAAGCTAGATGATAAAGAAACACACCCAAAAAAGGTCATTCCTAAAAAGACTTAAATAGATGCTGTACTGGTCAAATCTACACCTTTCATCGCCCAGTTATTTGAACCTTTTAGGGAAGGCCTTCATTTACACTGTAAAATTTGGAAGTTGACGCGTATGTACGCTTTTAGTCAGACAGAGCAACGCATTTCCAGCTATTCCAACTCTATCTGTGCATTCCTTGCGATCTTCCTCTTCAAAAATCTATAAAGCTATAAGTTTAAAGCGATCTGTTTCAGTGCACTCTAGTTCAAAAAATAAAATTTCACACATTTCCAATTAACTTTCAGAACTTATTTCCATTTCTTCACTCCAAATTCTGAAAAACAATACTAAAAATTCATGGTGAGTAATCCGATCACACACAAATTCATGCGATTTCCAATTAACTTTCAGAACTTATATCTATTTCTTCATTTCAAATTCTGAAAAACAATACTAAAAAATTCATGGTGAGTAATCCGATCACACATAAATTCATGCGATTTCTAACAAAATTCATGCATTGCAGAAGATTTCTTGCGACGACCAAACAACTGCCGGCGAAGGCGAGCCACAAAACTCTTTTTCTTAACACCCTGATTTTCGCCGAGATCTTCAACACAACTGTAAACCCCCCGAATTTCAAGGTTCTGTTTTCCATTTGAAATTCGCCCGAATTGTTGGTTAAGCCCATCGACATCTGGACAGAAGCGAGTGTATTTCATAGACTGGGGTCCAATGGCAGCATGAAAGATTTCCTCCTCGGTTACTTCAGCACAGTACCCTCTGGAAGGAAGAGGAGACTGAGCGAGCCCTGGAATGTAAACATCTCTCATTCCACCAATGCCTTTGATATCCTCCGCTTTGCAAGGGGAGCCGCGCTCTCTCATAGCCATGGCTCTCTGGACTGCAGCGCCCAGCCTGTAACCATAAAAACCTCCTTCACCCTTGTCGTCTGACATTCCTTCGGCCGTACCGGGAGAAGCAGCGGCGGAGCTTTCTGCGCCATTAAAGAAAGCGGAAACCCCTTGAAGATCGCTGTGCTTTCGACTGTGGTGCAGCCGGGCATAAGTCTTCATCCTCAGATCAATTGCTCTGGGCAGCGCAGTAAAATGGCTGTATGAATATATATACAATTAGTATCTCCTCCGGAATACGGGGCTTTTCGGTAAAGCTGTGTATCTAATACACTGACTGAATTGCTTTAATGTGGCTACTTAAGTAGGCCTCTGTCCTTACGCGGCAAACGCCTTTACCTCGGAGTCGGAGTCACTCCGTTCAACGAGCAACATATTTACGAAACACATTTTTTGGGTTAAAAATATGATTATATTTTTGTTGCTTTCGGATTGGATTGTGTGCAAGTTTTTTCATCATGATGGATTGTGGAAATCTCATATCACAAAAATTAAATGTGATATATAGTTTCACTTTAAAAATATAATATAAAAGGGAAAAACTTTCATTAAAGTTAACTTAGGTTAATAGATTAATTAATTATAGATAAGATTGACAATGTTATTTCTAACAAATATATTATAAAAATAGAATGGGAGAGGATGCTATTTAGTTTGATGATGAAAGAATAAATCTTAAATTAAGAAGATTTTCTGATTAGATTGTGTATGTTTAGATAATGATCTTTGTATTGTTGAAGTGTCTTAATATTTATATTGGATTTGTGTTATGTTATTGGTTACGTTTTTAAAATTGGGATGAAGTCATGAATGTAAATATGTATTTTGAATTTAGATTTGTCCCTACAGTCAATGGTGTTCATTTTTACAACTTCACATGATGGATATAGTTTGCCCTACTCCTTTAGAATAAAAGGTAACTTAGTGGTATTTAAAAATACCTTAGGGGTTGATTTGTCACAAGCAAACAAGTTTTCCTAGATCAACTCACAAAAAGTGAAGAAAGATTGAAAACAACATGCAAGTGACCTTATGTATGTAAATTTGTTACTCCTTTTATTACATCAAGTCAAAATGCGTCCCTATTAATTGCTTCTTCAATGATCTAGAATGAATGAATGCTTGATCCTTCAAATGCCTAGGAGATGATTGAATAAATACATTAAATATATTTAAATATTAACACATTGCATCAAATAGTGTCAAATGTGTGTTCAACTAGCTCAAGGTGGGAGGACATATGGGGTTGATCAACCAATTTTGAATTTTGAATTTTAAAATGAAAGGTGACAAGTCCACAACCACAAAATGTTCAAGTGTGGATAAATGACTAGATCCAAGTGGCTAATGGAAAAATGAAGATAGGTGCACAAGTAAATGTGGTAAATGAGCAAATAAGGTGAATGTATAGAAGGTTGTATGCACAAGTATAGGATAGGGCTAGGTGTATAGGGATGTGTTTCTATAGATGAATACAAGACTAGGGAATGTATTCGACTTCACAAATATTATGCCATTTGTCACTACACATATATATTAAGACCTATCCTCACAATAGGCACAACATTAAATAGGAAATGACAAAAAGAAGCAACACTGTTTCAAAGAAACAAAGGATAAAAAATTTAGATAGTTTAGATGAAGAAGAAGTGAAGAAGGAAAATGAAGCCTTTCAGATACATGTACACAAACAGATGAAGGAAAGGAAGAAAAAGAAATCAGCTACAACAGAATTGGAGAAGAAAAAGAAGACGACTTTGGAAAGACCGCTCAATCCAATAAAGTTGGACTCACTATTCAAAGGTATGTTGCATCATGAGATGCTGGAAGAAACAACTACCTTGTACAAAAAGGAAATTGAGGAGAACATGGCCACTATAATAGAAGCAATTATCAAATTCAATGTCACAATTGAAGCAAATATGGAAAACATTAGGAAGAAAGTTCTTGATGACGTGTGGAAACTCTTAATGGAGAGAAGAGAAGCCAACAAAAGGGAAGAGAAGCTTAGATCAGATGTTGTGGAGAAAATTGGATTCTCCTTATTTGATGTTGACAAGGCCACATTGGCTCAAGTACTTAGTGAAGAATTCAGAACAAAAAGAAGGGTCACACTCCTAATGGGAAGAGATCAAGATCAACTTGAAAGAATGTAGAAGGAAATAGAAGATAAGATTACTAATATATTCCAAAAGTATGGCATGATTCCTATTGCCTTAGCCAACAAGGAGCAAGATTTGGAAATTGAAAACATAGGAGCTGTCGTTACAAAAGAAATTCCTGATAATACTCCTCTGGATATAGATGAACCAATGTAATAAATTGTTGAAGATGAAGATGTTGTGACCAGAGAGGAAACCACAAAGGATGAAACTTCTATTCCTCTAATAACTCAGGAGACTGTAGATCAAGGCTACTCAGAGATATTTGTTCCTCCAGTAAATACATAACTGAACATAGGTGAAGGAGAAAAACATGATACAGTCAATGTACAAAGGCATGAGGATGAAGAGAATTAGGAAGGAGAGAATGATGGTGAGAAGGAAGGAGATAAAAATGAAGATAATGAGCAAGGAAAGAAGGACAAGGATGAAGGAGATAAAGACAAAGATAAAGATAAGATCTCCGATGAAGAAGAAGAAAAGGTAGAAGAAGAAGAAAAGTTTGATATTGAAAAGAATGAAGAAGCAGAGAAGTCTGAGGATTTTCCTAAGCCCTTTGGTGAATCCTCCTTCGGTAATCCTTTAGAAGGTTTGTTGTCTAAACAATTAAAGTTTCAACCAGATTTTTCTTCTCAATTGTTGTAGTCGCCCATGCAGTAGGGTAGTGTTGATCTGGGTAAACCCACAAAAGTGGTTTATAATTCCAATGAGGAAGGAAAAGTTGCAAAAAATGAACCCATGCAAAAAAAAAATGGTTTTTTGGGGTTTGAGTGAACTTTTGGTTTGAGTGAACCCAAATAGGGTTTGATAGAACCCCCCATTTGAGTGAACCCATTTAATGCAGGTCCCACCATTCTCAGGAAAAAGGAAAAGGGAAAGACTTACGTAGAGGGGGTTCACTCGAACCTTGGTTCGAGCGAACCCCCCTTTTCCCCTCTTCTCCCCCTCAGGCACCAAAAACGTCCAAAATTTTGCACTTCGAAGCTCGGGTTGAGGATGAAAATGGAGGAGACTTCACAAACCCAACTAGATGATGGTAGTCCTTGGAACAAGCTATCCAATGAATATAATTTTAATATGTTTTGGTTTTATTATGTATTTGTTTTTTTAGTTTTTCTAAACATAGGTTTTTCACTGAAAATCAAGCTCTTTGTTTTGCACATGTGGAAAAATAACAGATTATCATTTTTTTTTGAAAAATATGAGTGCACCAGATATTGAAGTCCTTGATCCAACAAAAAAAAATAAAAATTTATACATACAAAAAAATTTACGCGTTATATTGTTTGCCTATGTCTGAATTATAATTGGTTTGACTTCGAAACTTGATTAAGGAAAAAATATTTAATAAAACACTATGAAACCAATTGGAAGCACTAGATATCATAGTTAAAAATCTAAATTCGAAAAAAATAGAATTTTATCCTTCATGGAAAAAGAGTTATGCGTTATACAGTGAGCATCACTCCTTAAAAATGTTGTTTAGTGAAAAAAACTAGTTTTTGAAGGAGATGGAAAAAGAAGTGTAATCTGATTCCAATTTTTTTGATAAAAATATATTTAGAATATACAAACTAAATGTCACAAATCACTAGTTTACATCATCTTCAAATTCCTCACGGTTTAGCCGCTATAGGTGCCCGAAAATGAAGATTTAGTTAAAATTTTTATTTTAGTGTCGAGTTTGGCCAAAAATTGTAAACTAGTATTGTGGGGTCACCCATCTAGATAATATCTCTTATACACAAGTTGCAACTAAGTGATGTGTTTAGTGCATCAACATGAAAATAAATCATTGAAACACATCAAAAGAGTAGTGAATTAATGGATGAGGCCATAAAAGCATTACAAGAGATCATTCTAGGAATCAATGTTGATACATCTTTATCTCATGTGGAAAATTTCAAATTTTTGTTTGATTCCTTTAAGGAATATGCCTCCAGTTTGAAAAGGTAGAAACAAAGGTTGAGACAAGGCTTACAAAAAAGAAGCTAATGGATATCATAAAGAAATGTACATCTGCACATACAAAAGTTGAAGAATGCTTGAAGGAAGTGCTATCTGGTGAGGAAGGTGCAAAAACACTATTTTTGTATTGCATGAAGTGGTTTGATGCCACACAAGGGATAAAAGATGAAATGGACTCGATTGAGTCCCAGATAGCTAATGCATCTCGTGTCTATGATTTGACATGGGACAAAGATGATAAGACTTGGACTACTATAGTGGACTTGCATGACAAATTCTTCACTTCGTAGAGCCAAAAGGAAGAAGTTATCAAGCAACTTGTGAAGCTAAGGGACTTAGTAAAAGCAAAGCACATACCAATCTCAAGTGCCCTTGCAAGTATTGACAAAATCTCAAAGATAAATCTTACACCCGGTATTGTATAAGAAGGAGAGGAAACATTGATAGAGCTTGGGTCCCTACACAAAATGCTTGCAAAGCAAAGAAGAGCTAGGAAGAAGGAAAATCTGCTTGGCAAGCCATTCTTCAAAAGCTTCAGGGTTCAACATCTTTGGGTTGACCATTTCTATCTCTATACACTTTTTCAATTTCTTTTATGTTTTTAGATTCTATTGTACATATGCAAATAAACTAGGAGTTTTTGGTTAGCTTCTTAAGGGGGAGCTAGTTCAATTTGTATATATGTGTGAGGGTCAACACCCTTTTCCCTTGATGTCAAAGGGGGAGAGATATTTGGGGAGAGACATTTTGTTTTAGCACATGTTTCCATCAATGAAAAAGGGGGATATTGTTGAAAGAATGAAGAAGGTTGTCATTAATGATTTGTCATTGATGCTAACACTACATGATGGATATCAAATAGTATGACAAATGTTTACATAAAAGTTATTTTGTAAAATATTTTTTTGGCTAAGTGTTTACACTAGTTGTTTCAGCACACAATACCCTTTGATAATTTGGTTTGCATTTGTTTTCCCTTTCAGATCTACTCTTACGGTTCTAGTATGTTCTTAGATATCACTAGCATCTTATTTCAGAATTTTAGTTCAAGTAATAGAACATTGGTAGATATGGTTTACATAGTTTTCTATGAATTGGCTATTACCTAACTGGTTCACATTCCTTTGTGGATTTGAGTTAGACCTTGTGGTTTTGGGAGAAGGTTAATAGGTGTTACTACAGTATATTTTGTAGTTGGTGTGACATTTTGTGGTCCACATATTCCTTGGTGATGATCAATTGGAGTACTTCTACTCTTGGGTTCTATGCTTGACTGACTTGATGTGTGCAAAGTGTTGTGAAGATTAAATATATGATGCAAATGGAAAAAAGGAGTTTTTTTATAGGTCCACGCGAACCTATATTGCTTGTGTTCTGGGCAAGAAGGAAATTTTGGTTTGAATTGGTTGCCGACAAGGCACATTTTGCATAATTTGAGGCTACATCTAATTAGGTTTACCTAATTGATGTTTGCGATGGAGTTTGGTACATATACAAGGTTGATTTGAGTTGATGGAGGTGTACATGATCTGAATGCAAGAAGTGATACAATTTTTTTCAAAATTGTGTGAATACATTGTGAGTATCAAGAAAAGGTGTGCAAAGATAGAGCAGAGCAAAGACTTGTAAAATTTGAGTTGATTAGAATGTATGATGTCTATGTTATGAGCTTCAAAGGAATTGAATCCAACGTATGTTAGATGCATTTCTCTCAATTCAATTTCTAGTTGTGAAGCCACCTCTTTGTATCTTTCTTTTCTCTGTGAATAGTGAGTTCACTTGGACAGTGAGTCCACTTGGCAATGAGCATTTTTGTAATATCTTATAACCGGTTATCATATTGTGAGTTAATCCTCACTATGGTTTTTCCCTTTTTGGGTTTTCCACATAAAAATCCTGGTGTTCATGTGTTGTGTGTTTTATGGGTTTTTTAATGTTTTCATTCCTTATAATTGTTAAGTATGCTTTGGAAATTGGATGGTTAATAATTGTATGGTTTAATAGAATACTAATTCACCTCCTCTCTTAGTATTTCATGTGTTCAAAAAAGGGTATAAGGTATAAGGTAAATGGTTAAGGGTTTAGAATATAGGGTTATAGGGTTAAGGGTATTGGTATAGGGTTTAGGGTTTAGGGTATAGGGTGTATAATTTAGGGTTAAGGGTGCTAATTATAGGGTTGAGGGTATTGGAAGTACGGTTGAGGGTATAGGTCAAGGGTGTAGGGTTTAGGGTTGATGGTAGAAGGATCTAGGGTTGAGGTGTAGGGTTTAAGGTATTTAATTTACAGTTGAGGGTATCAATATAGAGTTTAGGGTTTACGATTAAGGGTAAAGGGTTTACGGGTGAGATCTTTGTGTGTGTGTGTCTCACTCATTCCATTTCCTTCTCTCTTTTTATTTTATCTTCTATCTCTCTCTCTTCCTTCCCAATTTATTAAGGGTTGAAAAATCTCAATAAAGGTTATTTGGACTAGCGCCAAATTTGGTGAGCACGAAATAGCCTACATTAAAAATGGTAAAAAGAGGAATGTCACCTATGTTTTAGGCCCACATTATTTGATTTTGTCTAGTTTGTCCACATTATCCAAAAAAGAAACACTTTTTCATGGTTTTGACATCTTGCACAAGCATATTTTACATATTACATCACCTTTCCACCACCTTTTCGTTTGTTTGACAATGCAGAAGATGAAAATTTGAAGTTTTTAGATCAAATTTGATTATATGAGGTAATATTTTCATGTTTCTAGAATTTAAATGTTTATTATGATTTTTTTTGTTTAAATTTGAGAATATATACCCATTATTTTCACATTTTTTACTAATCCTATTAGATTTACATAGAATTCAACATTGAATTCAAAGGAAGTTGAGTAAAAAGTCAAAAAAATAGGAGTTTGAAGCAAAAAATGAAAGAACATGACATAATTTGTAAATTATAATATCGAATCTCAAATTTTAAGGTGCATTCTATTTATCTTTATGCATTTTGTGCTTGTCAAATTCTCACATAGTTCAATTACAATAATTTTTATTTGATTTTTCACCTTTTGTATTTGCTTACTTGACTTTATAATTATGTTAGCATGTTCCTAGTTAATATATCATTCATATGTGCACACCTTAAGTGGTCCATGTTGACATAAGTGAACATATGATGCATTGCTATCTCAAATCCCTATAATGGTTTATGTTGGCACACCTAAGAACATATGGGTGTTGTAACATTATGATGTTTAGACATTCCTAGGGAACCAATATGACCATCCTCGATTCTTATAGTCATACAAATCAAATATTACCAATTTTGAATGATAATTCAAAATATTGGAATGTGAACATTACTTAAATTTGGCCGACCTTTCTTAATGGTGCATACATGTAGAATTCATCATCATTTTGAAGAAACGACCAAAGACTCTAACACTAGATGAGCGTGAAGCCAATAATGCAAAGAAAGGAGAAAGAATGAGGAAAATTCGTGAAGGAAATTGAACACCATAGAAGAAGAAATTCCTATTCAAGAGGAACATGAAATATCCATGCAATGTAAGAGAGATGTGGAATTGGCATCACAAAAGAAATAGATGTAAAACTTCTATGTAATGAGACAATTGAATCCCAAAGTTGGGGGCATGTCATCTACCATAAGTTAAGTTGAAGGCACACCATCTACGACATGTCATGTTGAAAGGTACATCAATATTCACATCTCAAGTTGGAGACACTACATCTTCCACATTTCAAGTTAAAGGTATACCATATTTTACATCTCAAAGTCAACTTGTATATCATCCTCTTGATCTCTGATTGAAGGTACACCATCTATCCCCAATATTGTTGATATTCCTAATGTTGAGGCAACTCTACCTTTGATAACACCTCCTAGATTTTTGCATAGAAAGCCTAAGTATTTAATTGATATTAATGCTAAAATTTGAAACTAATGGTTGATAAGATTCCAAAGTGTACTTGTCAAAGAGACGCTAAGAAGATTATTTTTTGAGAAGTTAATTGAGATCAAAATATGTCAACTATTTGTTGAAATGATGAGGCAAATAAAATTTAGGCCCATCATGAAGATTCTTGGGCTAAGAACATCAGATGATTCAAGTGAGAAATCTATTATAAAGAATCTAATGCATGCATATGAGAGTGTGAGTTCTACCTCATGCACGAAATATAGTAATGTCACTCGACGTGTCATGAAATAAAAAAATGGTAAGCAATCAAACCAAGAAAGCCCGCCTCACTACAAAGACAAGTAAAGCATTGAAATTAAGTAGATCATCTATAATGAGAGCCATGGGAAGGTTTCAAAGAGTTGAGGATCTAAATAAAAATGAATTATGGGCATTATCTGGTAGAGTACCATAGAAAGATAAAGTAATTGTTGAAACCTTGAGATCCCTAATTGAAGAATTTTGGAAGAATAACACAAGGGTCTCTCACAATCAAGGAGATGTTTTAAGAAGTATAATTGGTAGTAAAATCTATAATCCACATCCAAAGCATTTTTTGGATATAACTTAAACACATTTTTTTTCCAAATTTCAAGACATGTATCATCAAATTAAAATTATTCAAAGATATTTGGAAATGGTAAAGACTTTTTATGTCAAAATAAATCACATATGCATAACTTCTTGTTGTAGAGTGCATATTGAATTTTCTAATTGTAAGTGTGGAATAAGTAATGAGTAAAATGACTAAAAACACTTCTTAATGAAACATTATATCAAGAGAATCAATAATTAAATTAGTTAAAAACATGAAAACTCTTGAAAGCATCTCATTGTTCCCTATCTCCAAATATTTATTTAATCACTGAGGGCTCTCAAATTTGGTAAGCACTGTGATTGTTAAAATTCCAATCTAGAGAATGTAATGATTATGGTTATGATGCTAAAGTTGTATGATTATATATCTAAGTGCAATGATGAAATGATTCTGATGCAAATGACATAAAATAGATAAATGAAGCTATTGTAAACTATGATGAATCTAAATGGAATGCCATGATTATGATTCTATAGATTGCTATTGCTAAATGATAATTGCTAAATGCTTGAATGCTTGATTGCTATTTCTGCAGAGTAAGATTGCACAAAGTTGGGATCCATTTCCTGCTTCAGAAGGCTGTATTTATAGATTCACGACAACATATTTGTGAAGGGGCAACACAACAAAGGTTTGGATTTGATCTTGAGGATTCATTGGTGAAGGATGAAGAAATTTGAGCTGGTCATGGGGATTGTTCCTCCCCACAAAAAAAATTGGCCAGATGATAGGAAGAATTAATGGAAGATGAAGTTCACCTGCAAATTTGTCTCAAATTGGTCTCCAAATTTGCTCGTGAAGGTTGAGATAAATTAAATTAGATATTTCATATCTAATTTGGTAGGTGAAATATGATTAGTTGTAGAATATGCTTTTATTTGAATATTTTGGATTTATTCAAATTTAGGAAGAAATAAGATATTAAATTTAATAAATCAAACTATAGAAGTCTTATTTATTAAATTAAATATGGAAGAAATGAATAATTAAATGAAACAAAGTATGTGAACTTGTTTATTTAATTAAGATGAAATAATAGAAGAATTAAATAAGAATTTAATATGTGAACTATATAAATAAATACTTCTATTTATTCAATAGTAGATGATTTTATGGGTAATTAATCAAATAAATTATATTTAATTAATTAGATTATCTAGACTATTTTTATGTGTATAAACTAATAATTATGATGGTTATCAACATATATGTGTAGATTTGTGTGCTAACAATATTTTGCAGGAATGTAACATAAGGGCTCCATCTAGATCTTTAAGGGATTTCATATCTAGCATTTTATGTGAAATAGTGAATGGTCACTAGTTTTACAAGAACTTATGTTTGCAAAATTTTCCAATTTGTGAACATATGGATAGTACACATACAATTGGAAAAAAACTAGTGGAATTTAGAAAATATAAGACAATTCCCTATAGTATAAAAGATGGAAAAGAAGCAAAAATGTGTAAATTGGTCAATGAAAAGATTCTAGTGTATTAGTTCATGGGAATTTTTTCATGAGAATATCTAGTGTATGAGTATACAAGGCATACCCATAGAACTTGATGGTTAGAATTACAATTTAAGTTATGCAATGACACACATATGTGCAAGATCATGGGGGTCCAAAAAGTGGCGATGTGAAAAAAAGGCATTTTTAACTTGCCCAAAAATGCAAAATTTTCATTTTGACTTTTTGCAAGCTTGGGTGGAAAGTACTAATGTCATACCTAATACCAACCCAAAATAGATATCCGTTTAGTATAAGTCAAAATTTTTAATTTCGTGGGTCCGGGCAGGACCAATTTTTTAATTTATATATTATAATATTTTTTAATATATATAACAATGTTTTTAATATATTTATCATCTATCATATGGAAATTAAATTAAAAAAAATTATAATAATATTTTTTTAAAAGACATTATTATAATGTTTGCTAATTTAATATTATATAATAATATATTTTAATATATTATAATATTATATTTTATTATAATATTTATATAATATTGTATTATATTTTATAATAATATATTATTTATAATAATATATTATCTTTATAATAATATATTATTTTATAATAATATAATATTATATAATAATATAATATAGTATAATATAATATTATATAATGTATGTAATATAATACATAATATAATATATACTATTCATAATATAGCATATATATATTATATAATTATAATATAATATAATATTATTTATATATAGGTATATAATATAATATAATATATAATATATAATATAAATATAATATTATTATATGATATATATAATATGTACTATATAAAATATAATATAATAAATGGCTATTATATATATAATATAATATAATAATATAGTATAATATAATATAATTATATAATATAATATAATATTATAATATTATATATATATATAATATGCAATAATACTCATGCAATATAATATATAATATAATATATAATATAATATAATAAATATTATAATATAATATAATATAATATAATATAATATAATATAATATAATATAATATAATATAATATAATATAATATAATATAATATAATATAATATAATATAATATAATATAATATAATATAATATGTAAATATATCATAATATAAATATGTACAGAAATATATAATATAATATAATATAATATAATATAATATAATATAATATATAATATAATATAATATAATATAAATATAATATAATAATATTTAATATAATATAATATAATATACTATATAATATTATAATATAATATAATATAATATAACATTATAATATAATATAATATAATATAATAATATAATATAATATAATATATATATTATATATAATATACATTATACATAATATAATATAATATAATATAATATATATTATAATATAATATATATTATAATAATATAATGTATATATATACCATATATATTATAATAATGTTTATAATATAATGTATATTATAATATATATTATATTATATTATAATATAATGTATAATATAATATAATATAATATATATTATAATATAATGTATATTATATATTATATAATATAATGTATATTATATATTATATAATATAATTTTATATTATATATTATATAATATAATTTTATATTATACATTTCAAAAAAACATCTCCAATTAATATATGGTTGGGTCTTGGACCTGATCATATATTAAATAAAGTATAAAACATGAAACAAATATTTGATTCCTATTTTATAAAATAGAAAAGAAAAACCTGAGAGCTCATTTTTAGCTCATTGTGCGTGCATTTCTCTACTTCCCAACTCGGATATTCATTCCTAGTGAATCATTTTTCTCAAAATCAATCAAATTTCAAAGGTATGTTTGGATTTTTATGTTTCTATTCAATTTATATAGTTTTTGCATTGTATTTTTTGAATTTTAGTCAAAAATAGGGTATTTGATGGGTTTTTATTGCACTAAAATCATTGTTAATTTTGAATTTTTTTATCAATTAACAAGCTTAAAATGGCTTAACATAAAAACCCTAACCCCACATAAGATGAAAACCCTCCAAATCCTCCTTCACCATAACCATTGTTTCCAGACCAAAACATGCCAACAATACATGAATCTATTCATAGAAATTTAGATCAATTGAGAAATGTATGTCAAATCTATGAGACACTCATTGAGCTATTAGACATGAAAAACACTTTGTAAACAATCATTTCAAATGTTGAAACTGTGGCAACTCAACACAACATATTTGTACAATGGCAAGAGGAACAAAGGCAATTTTTTGCCGACGGGTTATCATATGATGACATGAGGGAACTTGATATTGACAAAGCACAATTAGCCCTATTATTCATCGATCACAAAAGATGACAACTTGTTAATGTGCAGAAACCAAAATTTTCAATTAAATGGTGCACCCATAGAGGCATATTAGATAATTTCTGGAGACATTGGTGGATAGTTTTTGATAAACCACCCAACAATAATCTTGATGTCCCTTAGTATTTTCTCTAAAAGTTATATGCTAAGTTTGTGGTAGGAAAACATGTTAATTACTTTGACATGTGAGATTTCTAGGGTGTTGGTAGAGGGATGCCACAAGATAGACCTAGAGCATGCCGAGTCACCCTAGTTTGTCCTGCTCCACCTATTGCTACCCCGACTCCACTACCTTACCCTGAGATTGCTTTAGATGTAGTGACTCTGAGCATTTATTCCTTACATTCATTGAGTGATCATTTGGTCACACAAAGCCATCATGTTGCACAACCATTTGACGGTGCATTCCATCACAATGGTGCTACACCTAATACATCCTAGCATGATGGTGGTACACTTGTGGCATCAACTCCCACTAGTACATCGTCATCAGCTCCCATTGGTACACCATCCTCGTTGGGACATATTTGTGTGCCTCATTAATGCATGACATGCAACAATTTATGTTTGGGTCCTCTCCAACAGTCCACTGAGGCTTCCATAGACACATCCGACAATGAGGTTCATGATATGTTAGATGTAGGAGTTGATAGAGCACAAAGTGGACCATTTGTAGGAGAGACATCAACTGCCAGGGATGATATGGGAGGACTGGTAAGACTTAAAGTAATTTCATAGTGTGTTTTATGTAAATTCTTTCATATTTTATGAGAGATATTTGTACTAATATATGTTTATGTGTTGGAATCTTTAACAGGTATTGAAAAAAGAGCAGATGTCACAAGTGTAGGAGGCTACGTAGACAAGCATTTCATTTTCCTTAGAGAATCAGTATATGGTATTATTTAAATTGTTATTTTAGATGTCAAATTTTTAAATATATTATGTTTAAATACATGTACTACATATATTGATAGTCTAATGTAATCTTGTATTTTTATGCAACAACTTGGTTCTTATACAACCTTGTTGACTGGGTCTAACCCATTGGATGAAGTTGCACAACAGGTATATATATATATTATTCTTGACATTATGATTATATGTGCATGTGCATTTAAATTGTGTTACATTCTTGTTATTTTTTATATAGGAAACCATCTTAGCTATTTCATCCACTATGAATCCATCTAATGTCATAGCATCACAGTAGGTATGTGTTTATTTTATATTGTAGATATTTACATTTAGATAGGAGTAGATATGTGTTTAGTAGATATGATTATTTTTCAACAATTATATGTTAATTTGTATCATTTTTATTTTACCTGCTATAACCCTCTACTTGACTCAACACTATGATGAGTGTGAGACCATTACTTTATACAAGGACTCCCAATCGCCCTAAGGGACAATCATATGTAGACCATATTGCAGAAAAGAGAGCAAGACTTGAGGAAAACAAAAGTTTCATTAGTGATATAATATAGTACATGTATACTGATTTTGATGTTAAATTCATAATTTATAAATGATAGTATATAAGTTTCTATTTACTAGTCTATCTTGTCAACCACTCACATAATTAATCTAATTTTTGGTTTGAATTGTTATTGTGTAGGAAACTTCAGAGCAACTAACTTCTTTGAGGTGGCTCGATTTTGATGGTCCAACACAGGATTAGGATATGATATAGATTTATATGTACTTAGGGTTTGATAGATCTTGAGATGACATATATGCCACATTTTGTAAAACTTGTTCTAAGTAGGCATATGCCAAATTTGTATATGCACAAACACAACTATTCCATATTTTGATATATAAGAATTGATATTTGATCTAATTTGTTCCTCGTGTGCATGTATTTCTACTTTGAATTTTCAAAATGGAATTTCTAATTATCTTAGAATGGTTTAAAGTTATGATCGATGATGTATGTTTTTGATTAGAGGTAAAAGCGGGTTTTGATGGGGCCTCAAAACCTAGTACAATGAAAGGAAAGTTGCAAAAAAATATACCATAAACCTACAACAACACCACAACAGGCTATATGATTGATAATGTATATTATAGATTAACAAAATTGGATTTTAATAGAACTTATGAATTACAATTGGTAATCCATCTATGTTAGAGTTCATTCATATTAAGGTTCACATACATTACGTTCCATGAGCCCGCATTTCTTTAAGGAGTTTTTTCAAATAATTCACTGCCTTTTCTATTGTACCATATTTTTGTACATGTCTACAAATACATTTTTATCAAACACTCAATTTGAGAATACCCATGATTTCAAGCTTTGTTGAATGAATTTACATTTGACATTTTTTTTTTTTTTTGAAATCGTGTAATGAAATGGGAAACTGATTTTTATTTCAAAAGAAGTTAAAATTAATGAAAATGGTATGAGAAGCATTGTATAATATTTGTTGAGAAGAAATGTTTGAAAATATGCCTCCAAGAATTGTAGTCTCATAAACAAGGAAAAAAATATGAAAAGAGTAGCTTGTGATAGTTTTATGGAATTGATTCTTTTGATTGATTAAAAACTTCAAACAAATGGATACAAATTAATGAAATATATGTCATGTTACAGTGTTCATTCAAAAGTAATATAATCATCTTGATAAAACATCAATGTTGCTCTTGATGTTCATTTAAGCTTAATAACATGTAAAAGGTATAAAATCATCTTGAATAAGAATCACTATTTTTCAACCATAGGGGTTTGATGCAACCTTCAAACAAAGTCCTTACAACTGAACAAGATACATGTTCATTAGATTATTCATGTGAAATCTATACAATAATCATGATAAAAAATTAGGACATCACTCAACCATGATGCAACCATTAAGCAGACCAAATGAGTGTGATACTATCATTAAAAAAATCAAATACAACTCCATGACATGCATGTTATTTGACCTTTGACATGCAATTTTTATTATCATAATGCACGGCAATGAATGTTGCTAACCATAATGCATCAATACGAAAACTAGGCGTACTATATGGGCTTGATGCACACTAGTCATAATGCACACTTCACACAAAAGAAATAACATTGATACAGTATTTTCATATATGTCAATCAACCTTGACCCACACCAAACTTGCTATATCGCAATTGTTGTCATATATGCCATTCAACCTAATATAATTGAGGTTTTATATTTGGTAAGAATTTGTGTAGGAAAAGAAAGTGAGAGATGATGGTTAAGGTGGATTTGAACAAATGAATTTGTCCTAAGTGTTGAAAAATATATCAAACAAAGGGATCTTGTTTCTTAGAAGCATTGAAATTGAAGCAAAACAATTGAAGAAACCACTTGCAAGAGGAATGAAAAGATAAGAAGAATATTTTATCATCAATGAAAAGGAGGTTAGTATGCTTTAAAAACTATTCCAATGCATGTGGATGTGTACGTTTAGGCTAGGCATGGCCTTGTTTCAAACCTAAACATGCTGAAACAGTTAAAGCTACATTGGACCGATGATATCCCTTTAGATTCCAAAGTGCAAAAAGACAACAATCTTTGATGGGATATTACTCAAAGATCACGACACTTAAAAACTCTTTGTTTGAGGCTATGAGATTGTGTTTCGACCCTATTCAATAACCTTTCTTGGTTTTTTCTATCTTGAAGGAATTTTTTTGTGGTGATGAGTTTTCAGTTGAAGAAAAAGTTGTTAGATGCAAGCAGTGTAAAGTTGCAAAGTGGTGCTACTTTCATTTTGCAACTTGTATGACCAAATGGAATATTCCAACATGTTCATATGGGTATGTTTATGCTAGGCATGGTCCTCTTTTGCACTCAAACATGCCGAATCACTCCGAGCTACATTGGACCAGTGATTTCCCTTGAGTCCAAAGTGCTAAAAGGCAACAATCTTTGACAGGCTATTACTTGTAAACTGTGATGCTTACAAAATCTTCATTTGAGGGTGTGGGATTGTGTTGGGACCATATTCAATAAACTCTCTTAGTTTTTTATATCTCGAAGGATTTTTCTTGTGGTGACGAGTTTTTAATTGAGGAAAAAGTTGTCAGATACAAGCAATGTAAAGTTGCAAAGTGGTGCAAATTTCGTTCTGTAATTCGTATGACCAAATGAACTATTCCAACACATCTAAATGGGTACGTTTATGCTAAGAATGGTCCTCTTTTGTACATGTTACCCAATTTTCACCTGTGGGCTCAATCAAGGGAAATTATGTTTTAAATTCGGCACATGGATTGAATGTGGCTCCCATAATGGTTGAGCCCAGCGTGCAGGTGTTCAGTTTTCATTGGGAAGGTCTTCATCTGATGCTATTTCACAAGGAGGTCTGTTGGAAAGCATGCCTTGATCAGATTTGGCACAAAACTCCCCAGAGAATAAAGTCGCTGAGACTAGCTGGATGTCTTGCCGACTGGTTGTTGTGTTATATTCATTTGAGATACCCAGGTCGCCAAGACATTTTGGTCGCCATGAGTTTTTATGTATCTCTTTGCTTGGAAAGAATTCATGTCGACCCTTGTGCACAAGGTTAGCATCGGGGAGAGCTCCTGTCGACAAATGATTGTCTCGATGAAAGGTGATGCCTTCGGTGAAAGGTCTCACCGACGGGGTGAGGTCTCGCCGAAATGGAATGGTGGTCTCAGAATGAACTCTCGTCGAAATGAGGTGGCTTCGATGAAAGGTCTTGCTGATAGAAAAAAGTCTCACTAACAGTTGTTGACAAGGCCATCAATGGGGAGAAAGATTTGCATTCGCCATGAGGTCTGGCTGAATGGTCGAAGTCTCGGTGAAGAGGGTTTGCTTCGGGGAGATGTCTCGCTGACCCGATAATGTCACACAGACGTTTGTTCACGAGGGGATATTGATATGACTGCTACCGCTCACCGTGATTTCTAGCCAACTCATTGGAGTCTCACTGAAGGATTCTCCCTTCGGTGTAATGTTTTGAGCTCGATGAAAGGTTTGGCTGACAGGGCGAGGTCTCACCGAAAGAAGTTGCATTTCCTGGCAGAAGGCTCGGTCGATGTAATGTCTCACCGACCGAAGGTGGTCTTGCTGAAATGGTTTTGAGCTAGAGGAAAGGAAGTCTCACTCGCTGTGACCTCTTGTCGACTGAGGGGAGTCTTGCCGAAAGTATAGTGGCTCGGTATAACATCTTGCCGACCAGCGATGGTCTTGCCGAAGGCGGTAGTCTAACTGAATGATTTGCGATCGCTATGATGTCTCCCCAACTTGTTGTGGTCTCACCGAAAGGGTATATAGATATCGGTAAGACTCCTGCCCGAGGGGTTTTTGTTCGCTATGATGTCTTGCTGACTCATGATCTCTCACCGATGGTTTTAACTCTTCAGGGTAACTAATGGGAACTCGCTATGACCTCCTGCTGACCAAGTGATGTCTTGTTGAATGTGGATATTTTGCCAACGGAGGAACACAACAATATAACTCTTAAAGACTCACTATGATGTCTAGCCGATAGCGATTGTCTCAATGATAATTTTGGGATATCGATATGACTCTCGCCGCTCGCTATGAACTATTGCTGACAGTTGTATGCTATGCCGACTATTGCTGTGAAGTCTAATCTTATTGGGGAGACACAACTAGTGTCTCACCGACATGCGATTTTGTTTGAGTAGCCTTTGACTGCCTGGAAATCCTAAGTGGCATGTGTTTAGCCAATCAGAGAAAGTTGAGGGTGAACCATTGACTGTTTGACTGTTGTGACCGCCCCTATGGAAGATCAACAAAATACAAGTGGTATGGATATGCTCTATGATCAAAGGATGATGGATCAGTTCAGTGTCTAGTGGTGTTGTCTATGAAGAGATCTAACAGGGGAGGTCGGATCCTGCTTCTCGAAGATGGTCAACTTGCAGAAAGATCTTGAGTACGAAAAAGGCAGAAAGGAAAAAACCTCAAGTCACAATGACAGTTGTGGTGTCTACTGGTGAGGGGTAGATTGACATTTATGATTATTAGAACAACCACATTCAAGGCAGCTCTGATGGAAGTTCGAGGGTGGACACGAAGGCCAAATGTTAATGTGATTATTCCAAAAGATTTGGAGGCCATTCCTGGAGTGATCCTTCACCGACATGGACATCAGGGATACACATTTAATGCAAAAGTAACTTGATTCAAAAGATATAAGGGCGGATCTTTCTAGAGGCTGATATTTTTGGTAAACCCTAAAGGAGGGGCTGATACATTCTTTTGGGGAGGGTTTTTTGTTGTATAAAGTGGAATTTTGGTCTCTTTGTAAAAAAGTTCAAATTATGCATTCTGGAGAGTTAGTGATTTTTCTCAAATCCTTTCTCAGTTGATGTATGCTTTGTAACTCATTTGGAATTTGGAATATAAAATACAGAGATTACCTTGGAAACCAGTGTTAGTGTTCATACTACTTCCATTTTTCTTTCAGATTATGTAAGTTTTGAACTGTGTTTTCCTAAATCTGCATTTGAACTTTAAAGTTGTGAAATTCATCTTTCCTTCTTAAAATGTATATGCAGATTAAGCCTTTTCATGAATTATGCATAAGTTCACAAAATAATGTTGAGTAAATGAAATAACTATCATTAGTTTTCCAAGGGTATGTTCATCTATTTTATTTCATGATTCTTGTTAGTTTGGTGTATCACCATAGGGATTAGTTCCTACCATTTCTATTTTGCTTTAGTAATCTTCTCCCTTTACCTTACAAAAGCAGTAGTTTAGGTGATATTGCCAACATAGGAAGCTGGCCTTCTCCAGAGGTTCTTTTCCATTTTTAGGCGACCCATAACTTGGAAAAGTCCCCATGTTTCTCTAAAGTATCAAGTTCTACAACTTGATAAGGGTGCAATTTCAGCAGACAATAGTTTTTGGCACACCCAGTGGGACAAGTTCCACATTATATTGTTGGTTTGGTATGCAACCGACAAGTTTCAGACTTTGCAGAAGTTATTTTAGCATACTTGGCGACTCCGTGAAGAGAAAGAACTTCAGAATCAATGCTTTTATAGCTTATGAGAAGAGTTCAGACAAGGAGTAGCTTAGTTCCTTTTGAATATTTACAGCTTTCCCCACCAAGGAGAAAAGGCAGGGCAACAAAAAGGCCAGGGACAACATTTGTCTATTCTAGAAGAACCAAATCTACTCCATCTGTGAGATCCCATATTGTTGTCCCATCTTTTGTTTCACCTAGAGTGCAAGTAAACCCACCTCTTTCTATACAAATGTCAAGGAATCAACCATTTTTTGCTTTTAATGGAGGTAGTCCATTAAATTTGGCACAACACAATGACATTCCAATGGCAACTTTGAAAAGTTTTCCAACTTTCACTGGGGAAGATCAGACTACCCCGATTGAACATATACGAGATGTGGCTTCGTTATGCGGAGTCCATCACATAACCCAAGAGGATGTTGCTGTGAGATTGCTAGCTACTTCACTGAAAGGAAAAGCTGTGCAATGGTATAGGGGTTTAGTAGTAGGTTCAATCGCAACTTGGGATGAATTTGGAGACAAGTTGCATAAATAGTTTCAAGATAAGTCAGATAACTTGTCTTTGGTAGAACAACTTACAACTATAAAGAGAGCCCCTCAGGAGCAAATGATGGATTTCAATTTCTGTTTTCAAAGAACATGGGGTAGGATTCCTGCTACGGTGAGGCCTTCACCTGAATATGCCTTCCTGTATTATCTTAGAGCTATAAATAACGATATTTCAATTTTAATACAATCAATGGGAGGAGTGTCTTTGCCAGATGCTTATGAAGTAGCAATCAGAGCTAAAAACAACCTAATACAAGCTGGTAAACTTGCTCCTAGGCCACCAATGCCTATATTTCCAAATATTCATTCGAATATTCCTCTGCAGATACCACCTTTTGCACCTTTTCCACCTGTTCCAGCAGTATCAATTGTTGTAACAAAAGAGACTGCTATTTCAAGTTCTTCAAATGAGTTACAGGAGATCAAAAGTTTATTACAGACTTTTGGTAATAAGCTTGTGAGCTTGGAAAAACAACAATCATATAATAGGCCTTATCAACAATAGAATTTAGGTCAGCAACAATAATATCAAGGTAAGAGATAGGCTTATCAAGGCAACTACCAGGGCCCAAGACAAAATGTAAAGACAAGACCTTTTCAGGCTTATGCTCCAACACCTGTTAGTGTAGTTAAGGATCTTGTCCCTATTCAAAATAACTTAGCAAAAGATTATGAGTGGTACGACCCTTGCAACCAACCTCACAATTAGGCCACTTGCTCAAATGGACTTATTAATCAAGCACTTATGGTACAGGATGCTTCAAGTTCACAACATAATGCACTCAATGATGCACCTCCACAACACCAAGTTCAACTTATCAATGAAACTACCCTACTTAACTGGCAAGGTGAAGAATTGTGTGGATTGAATGTAGATAATTCTCTAGTTGCAGCTAACACAAGGGCAAAGAAAATAGCTTTCGAGCTTGATCAAGCAGCTGATAAAGGAAAAGCAACAGCTGCAGAACCATCTACATCTCAAGCGACTCACGTTTTGCAAAGAAATCAACAACTCCCAGTCAAGGAGTAGCCACACTTGCAAGCTGATCATGTTGGCATAAAGGTACATCATAAAGTGAACCCAGTTGCACCCTATAATATTATTGATAGTGTGAATAAGATGAATGTAACGATGTCTATGTGGGATTCATTAGCTATTCCAGGTCAAAAAGATATGTTACAATCATCTTTATCAAACTTAAAAATGTATGATGAATCTGAGTCTCCAATAGGTCAAGCTAGAACCGTCTTGACAAATAATCCTCAAGAAAATTATAAACAACCCAGCAAAGAGGCCGGAAAAGAAGTCAAACCTCCTCCATTTTATGTATCTGTAATCATAGGTGATAAGTTAGTTCATAACTATATGGTAGATAGTGGAGCTAGTAGCTCAGTAATGCCAAAGCAAATTGCTGACAAGCTTGGACCAAAGTATCAACCTTTAGAGAAAGGAGTGATTCAATTGGATGGTACTTCTGTTAATACATTGGGTGTTATTAAATATTTGAGTCTTACCCTTCATGCTTGTCCAATTTTTTTAGTTCCTCAGGACATATGTGTCATAGATCTCCCACCTTTCTTTTCTTTGTGTCTCTCAAGAGACTTTACAGCTAAGATAGGTGGTTATGTGTTAGTTGATTGGTCACATATATTGTTTAGAACCAGATATGAAACTAAGGTTACCATTAAATCTGAAAAGTTGGCTGAAGATCACATTGAGCCAAATAACTCAAGTCCTATCAATGCTGTTCCTATTGCCACAGACACAAATTGTGTCATTTTTACTGACAGTGAACTGGATGCTGCTCAAGAACTTCAAGCAGAAGTTGTTCCTGATGTGCTGCTACATGAATGGGTAGCTGAAAATGTGTTGGACAATCCTGTAGATTTTATTCAAGATGCCGGTATGGGTAATTATGTGATGCTTGAACCTGATGCAGAGGTTCCAAAACCTTGAAAAGGGTATAGATTAGTTGTTGCAACAACGAAGTGAACTTTGGGAAATGTTTTTTGATGGGTCGAGAAGCAAGAATGGAGTAGGTGGAGGTGCAATGCTGGTTTCTCCACAGGGTGACAAGTACTTTTTAGCCTTTCGTTTTGTTTTTGCATGTTCTAACAATAGTGCTGAGTATGAAGGACTCATTCAAGGCCTTGAGTGGGCAAGGAAAAGAAGAATTGACTGTTTGAAAGTCTATGGAGATAGTGAATTTGTTAAGAATCCAAGATCCACTGCATGCAAGATGTGGATACCTATCACATGCAAAAGATATGAAAGAACGAAAAAATGTTCTCTGTAAACCTCTCGGTAAAAATGCATTAGAGAATCTATGATTACAAGTGATCCAGTCATATATGAAGGAAGTCAAGAAACCTAATTAAACCTAGTGTGCACACTTAATAATTAATAGTAATTGATAATGTGCCTAGGATTTAACTTAAGTAATAAAGAGGAATAAGTGACTTAATTAATTAATCAATGTGATGTAATTAATTAAGCATAATATATTACTCTACTTGAGGAGAACAATAGTTAACGGGTTAGAGAGTTGAATGTTGCCAAGAATGATGCTTTGAAGTCATACAAAAATAGAGTTTGGAATATAATTGAAGAGTTTAATGCTTTCAATCTGATTTCTATTCCAAGAAATCAGAATAAGTATGCTGATAGACTTGCATCAATTGGAGCACAGTTTGATATCCTAGATGATATCAAAAAGGATAAAATACAGCACTATGTCAAGGTGGTTATCAAGCCATCAATTCTTGATAACAACATTAACTAGTAGGTATTTGAAAGTGATGAGCAAATATTAACCTTTCTGCTCCAAGAAGATCAATTCTCTATAGTGAACCAGGAAAGGGTTAAACAATAGTATGATGATCAAGTAATACAACTGAAGACAAATAAACTTCCCAAAGGGTTGGTTACCTTGGAATCCATATTCAATTTTGATGATCAGCTTAAGAAGAGCAAAGTTGGAATTCAAGTCAAAGAAGATCATTATGAGGAAGTTGAAATTTTTAAAGGTAAGCTTCTCAAATTAGGTAAAATTTGTTCAGCTGAAGATAAGAAAGATTTCATTGATTTATGCCAAGAGTATCATGATGTTTTTTCTTGGCAATATTCTGATTTGAAAGGGTTTGATCCTCATATTGCACAACATACAATTGAGTTAGAACCTGAAGCCAAGCCTGTTACACAAAAATAGAGGCCTTTGAACCCCAAGCTCGACCTTTAATAATCAAAGAGCTGACCAAGTTAGTCGAGGGGGGTATTGTGTTTCCAATTAAACACACATCCTGGGTTTCTAACCTTGTTCCGGTTAGAAAAAATAATGGTGAGGTAAGATTATGTGTAGATTTTAGAGACCTTAACAAAGCACCTCTGAAATATCATTATCCCTTACCGTCTATGGAACAAATTCTCCAAGCTATTGCTGGTTCAGAGAGATTTTCTCTTCTGGATGGATATTTTGGTTATAACCAGATTCTAGTCAAAGAGGAGGATAAGTATAAAACAACATTTACAACAAAATGGTCCTCTTTTTCACCCAAACATGCCGAATCACTCTGAGCTACATTGGACTGGCGATTTCCCTTAAGAGTCCAAAGTGCTAAAAGGTAGCAATCTTTGATGGTCTATTTATTAGAAACTGTGATGCTTATAGACTCTTTGTCTGAGGCTATGTGATCATGTTGGGACCTATACAATAACCTCTCTTAGTTTTTTCTATCTCATAGGTGTTTTCCTGTGGTGACGAGTTTTTAGTTGAGGAAAAAGTTGTCAGATGCAAGCAATGTAAAGTTGCAAAGTGGTGCAACTTTTATTCTGCAACTCGTACAACCAAATGGATTGTTCCAACTCATCCGGATGGGTACATTTATGCTAGGCATGGTGCTATTTTTCATCCAAACATGTTGAACCACTTTGAGCTACATTGGACAGGTAATCTCCCTTAAGAGTCCAAAGTGCTAAAAGGAAACAACCTTTGATAGAATATTAATAAAAAATTGTGATGCTTACATACTCTCTATTTGAGGCTATGAGATCATGTTGGGAACCTCTACAATAACCTCTCTTTGTTTTTGCTATCTCGGAGGTATTTTATCGTGGTGATGAGTTTTTAGTTGAGGAAAAAGTTGTCAAATGCAAATAGTGTAAAGTTACAAAGTGGTGCAACTTTCATTTTGCAACTCGTACGACTAAATGAAATTTCAACATTTCTAGATGGGTAGTTTTATGCTAGGAATGGTCATTTTTTGCACCCAAAAATGCTGAATCACTCCGAGCTACATTGGACCAATGATTTCCCTTAAGAGTCCAAAGTGCTAAAAAGAAGCAATCTTTGATGAGCTATTACTCAAAAATCGTGTCACCTAGAAACACTCCATATGAGTCTACAAGATCATGTAGGGCCCTTCTACAATAACCTCTCTTAGTTTTTGATATCTCTAAGGGGTTTGTCTATGGTGTCGAGTTTTTAGTTGATGGAAAAAGGGTCAGATGGATGCAATGTAAAGGTGCAAAGGGGTTTAAGGTTCATTTTTCTCCTCGTGAGTAAGTGAAAAAGTGAATCATTTACTCAAATACACTTAATTCATGAACTACACACATGAATACAAAGTATACACATGAAAACATGTAGGTCATAAAGTATACATTAGAATACTCATAAGTGAAAAAGTATACACATAAGTTGTAAAGTATACACTTGAATACATGTAAAGTATACATAATATGCATGATATTATCATTCAAGAATTTCTATCAAATATAGGATTTACAAAATGCCACATAGGAATATAATAAACAACCCTAATACATAGTCATTTCCTAGTAGGGAAAGGAAATAGATCATGCATTGCCTTCACGGTCGACACAGTCTTCCACAATAGTAGCAAATTAATGTTTTGGAGTGACAAGAACTTGTACAAACCATCAAGGTAGTATTTAAACTACATACAATAGAAAATATACCTAGAATAACAAATCTATATTCTAAACAACCTAAGTGATGATGAAATGGTAATGCAAACTAGAAAAGATGCTTAGAATAACAAATCTATATTATTCTAAACAACCTAATTGATGATGAAATGGTAATGCAAACTAGAAAAATATGCTTAGAATAAAAAATCTACATTATTCTAATCTATAGCATACCTCTGCCAAAGGGTCAAAGCTAGCTATTGTTGTAGTAGCTCCATGATCAATCGTGGCAAGAACAACGCAATATACTTTGAATGACAAATCTATATGGTCACAATATAAAAGATGCTTAGAATAAAAAATCTATATTATTCTAATAAACCTAAATGATGATGAAATGGTAATGAAAAATAGAAATGATGCTTATAATAATAAATCTATATTATTCTAATATAGATTTTCGGCCCCCTTCAAAACCCTTTTGTTTTATATCTCAAATCATATATTATTCTAATATGTCACATACCTCTACCAAAGGATCAGAGTTGGATATTGTTGCAAAAAATCCATGATCAATCGTGCCAGGAACATCACAATATGCTTCAAATGATAAATCTATATGGTCACAATAGAAAAGATGCTTAGAAGTTAAGAAATCTATATTATTCTAAACAAACTGAATGATGATGAATTGGTAATGCAAACTAGAAAATATGCTTAGAATAACAAGTCTATAATATTATTCTAAAAAACTTAAATAATGAACCTTAGTAGATAAACAATATCAAAATGTGAGGAACAATATCATACCTATCCCATACAACAAATGATCCACTAGTCAAGTGTGCCTGAAGGGTCATCTCTTACCTTCATAGTTTCCGGTAATGCTTCATGATCAACACTACTAATTGACCATAGTTCTTTTGTTTTTGGTCTAACATGATGTCTCAATAACTTAACATTTGTTGCTATAACAAGGTGTGAATACATGCGAATGGTTTTGTGTTTCTCATAGTCTTCAAATGTAGGTATGTCATTCCTTTTAATCATATATGTTCGCAACCAAGTTTCAGAAACAACAACTGAACCTGTATGGTCATAAGTTTTTGTATCAACATATAAATATACTTAGAATAACAAATCTATATTTTGTCTAGACAACCTAAATGATGTTGAAATGGTAATGCAGACTAGAAAAGATGCTTAGAATAACAAATCTATATTATTCTAAACAACCTAAATGATGATGAAATGGTAATGCAACCAAGTTCGAGAAACAACAACTGAACTTGTAGGATACATGAACCCATCATCATCTATCATAGGTTGTGTTAGCTTTTTCTTTCCCTATACACATTGTGCCAACCAATAGTACAATCCCTCTTCATTCCCTTGCAGTGCTACAACTACATAGACATGTCCTGGCTATACAAGATTTGAAAGATAGTCGTAGTCAAGGTTGTCTCATTAAACGAGCCTTTCTCAAATGATGGCTTACTAGTGAGGTTGCGATCACTCTACGAGAAACCCTTTTATCCTTTTCCTTACTAGTCTTTCCAATAGAGGTTAGAGCATTAAAAATATTTTTGACAATAATACTATTTTTTTTAATTTTTTGGTGAGACAAATCTTCAATTTTTTTAATAATAGTCTCATTTTGTAAATCTTAAGTAATTGCACAAAAATTTGACATTGTTTGGTTAATGTCTTATTGGAAAAGTATTCATTGAACTTTTTGGTAGCCTACAAATGAACTGTTCATTGTGACCTTTTCCCTTCAAGATTATAAATTATGTTCTCATCTATTTCAACTAACCATTTAGGGGTTCTCTTGTAATTAGGTGTTACATAAGGATCATTTTCAAGTTCAATGTTATTAACATTTTCAATAACAATTTTATTTTCATCAACATTTTCATTTTTAATAACACTTTCATTGTCAACAACATTTTAATTTTCAACATTTTCAATAACTATTGCTACTCGTGCAAGTGTATTGTTAGTTCTCAAAAACTCTAGTTTGAAACCACAAGAGGTTGCCAAGCTCTTGATATGTTTTAGGCTAATGGACAAGGCCAAATTGTATATTTTAACCTTCGTCTCTTTAGGCTCTACCAAACCTAGGTGGGTGCACCTATGCAAATGGGGTAGACTTAAACTATATGTTTCCTACTTGAGCAATCTATCCACAATGGCAATTGAGAGTGGGATAAATGAAAGCTTAATAACTACTACTAAAATTTGAGATGTGAATGTTTGAATAATATTTTATAAAATTCTAAAATGGAATTGGTATGCCCAGTGCCTACTTCTGTTGGGATAATCGAGTCAAGAGGTAAATGATATGTGTGTCCTATTTCTGGATAAAATTTGAATTGTTTGGCACTTTTATGAGCTTATGCTTGGCATAAATGTGCAAGGATGCAATTATCAAGTTCTTCTTATTGATCCAAATGACCTTTTCTAGATTACTGTGATTAATTAAAAGAATTTAATCTTTCCTTGAAGGAGCCAGTTAATTGAACCACACAAGAGCAACAAATGTGCTTTGACAAATTGAAAATATCCTTGATACATCAATTTAAATAATAAGTAAATTTCAACCTTGGAGACAAATGGATAATATTTTCAATTATTTCAACAAACAATTGACACCATAATTGGATCAACAAATTTATGTATTCTTCTCCATTATATAATTTTAAAATATTTTACAATATACAACATAATGTTCCGTTGAGGCGACTGACTAACCTCTCCAACTACCTAAACTACTACTTATTCCTAAATCTAATGATGATCCATTAGATTTCATTTGGCATATATACATTATATCTTCAATAGTTGTGATCCTTCGCTGTGTGTCGACTGCAACTCACTATAATTTAATTAATTTCCTTTTTAAAATTAAAATATTTTAATCTTCGTTATCTTTGTCTCCCGTGAAATTTTTTTCAAAATAAATTTTAATTCCTTTGCTAGAAATCTTCACTTTTTCACCCCAAAATGTTTACCCCCTCTCATATCTCCTTTGGTGAAAATGGTCTTTATAAATTTTACTTGTTATGCTCTCCCGGATAAAATAATTATCCACTTTTAAATTCCCTTTGCATTTACCTCCTCGGTGAAAATGTGAAATATTGTTTTCCACTATAGTCATACTTTATTAATCTTTTGTTTATGCTATGATCATATGCATTCACTATATCAGGGTAACATATGACATTGAGGAGACATATTTTATCTTACATCGATATCAAAGAGTCTTTTTGATGCAGATTGTTGTAGGAAGATTGTATCAGTGAGACCTCAAACCACTCTTGCAGATATCAGTGAGACTTCAAACCACTCTTGTAGATATTGGTGAGACTTCATACCACTCTTGTAGATATTGGTAAGACTTCATACCATTTGGTGAGACTTCAAACCATTCTTGTCGATTGGTATAACATATGAAGTCAGAAGGAGAAGGAAAACTCACTACGATAGCACATGTCTCCCTGATGTGTTTCTCTTCATTTTATCAGTGAGACAAAGTGAATTTATTTCCGATGAGGGTCCATCGACATGACATGTATGCTCGAGATGACTTGAGTATTTCACTCTGATAGTGTTGTTCTTGCCGATCAATGAGACTTCAAACCAACTCTTGCCGATTGGTGAGACTACAAACCACTCTTGTAGATCTGTGAGACTATGAACCACTCTTGCAGATATCGGTGAGACTATGAACCACTCTTGCAAATATCGGTGAGACTACAACTGGCCTCTTTGATGAAATTTTTCTTTGTTGCAAGATGGTTTTGCATGAAAATGAATAGATCCAAAGTTATGATTTTTAAAATGTGCTCCTAGGGCTGATTTTACAATTGAGTTTTCTGAGTGTTGTATAAATTTTTTGACATGGCACCTTCAATTTTTTCCAAAATTTGAATGTTCAACATGTATAACTTATAACAAACAAAACATATATCTGTTCATAATGGATATCTGTTTATAACAGATATCCATTCATAACGGATATCTG
>VDFB02344094.1:0-16433 GCA_007258455.2 Sequoia sempervirens
TTTTATGCTGTATATTTTCATCAAGTAATTATTCTGAAAAGGGTAGATAGGATCTCATTCCTCAAGACTTTGTGCTTATTGGTTGTTTTCCCGTCCCGGAGGAAGTAACGGAAGTCTTTGTGCTTTCAGGAAACTTTATTTCCTCTTTCTTAATTTCACTGTGTAGCTGCTGTGATAAATTTTATCCACATGTATTGTTTCTTTTCTGTGAAGAGAGAAGAACGTAATCTTTCCTGAAATAAGAGAAACGATTGCTGTCCTACCCATATCAGTTTTATTTAGTTAAAGGGGGAGCCTTCCCTAAATTAGGAGAGTTTAATCTCACGTGCTGTGGTTGAAATCATCATTTTGTATACTTTCACAAGAATACAAAATTTCGAACCAACAGGCATAAAGGCCATTTCCAAGCATACAGAAGCAGCAGACCCACGGGCAAGGAACAAAATAATCAAATGTGCTCTTTTGAACAAAATTGGAATTACCCGGTTACTGGAATAAACAAAATATTCAAAAGTGTTATTCTGGACAAAACTGGAAAGCAATAAATCAAGTGTTTGGAGCACTGCAGGAGAAGAACTCACCATACCAGACTCAAAACTCCTCCCCCTTGTATAGATAGGTCTCCATGGGGGACATAACAACAACTGCTCAGATGAGTATTCCATTGAATATACTCTATTTTTTGTTGCAAGAAATAGTTTTGTGACAAGAAAACTAGCTTATGACATGAGTGCTCTTCTTCTGACAATTTGTCAAGTGTACACTATTATTTTATAGTTTTATTGCCATTTTTTAAGTTATCTAGAGAATTTGCTTAAAATTTGTTGGATGCTGGAGGTGTGCATTCATCTGATTTCAGATCCTAATTTGGAAAACGTATATGACAGTTATGTTTACTTTGAATAATAAATCCTACAGTTGTGACATGATTTTTATATTTGACATGTTAAATTTTTGAAAATTAAATACATGCTATGGATGAGAGATCAGCTGCTCCTCTTTTTTGGCAGGGATCAAGATGTATACTTGCAGGGGACCATCTCCAACTTCCTCCTACTGTGCAAAGTATTGAAGCAGAGAAAAAGGGTTTGGGAAGAACACTGTTTGCACGGCTTGCAGATTTGTATGGCAGCGAAGTGATGGACATGCTTACAGTTCAATATCGTATGCATCGGCTTATTATGGATTGGTCATCTCAAGAACTATATAATAGTAAGGTATTGCTGTTCCTTTTATTGTTTAATTTGAAGTTTCTCAAAAAAATGGTTTCTTCACATGCCTGAAATTTTTAATTTTCTAATATTGAGTAATATGTAAAATTAATTGGGTGTGGTTTGCAGATTGAAGCACATTCAAGTGTTGCTGCTCACACTCTAAATGATCTTGATGGTGTGCAGAAAACATCTTCAACAGAACCAACCCTCATTTTGATAGACATAGCTGGGTCTCTTTCTTCTTTTTTCTATTTCTGTCTTTCTCAGTGTCTAATTAAGGAAAAAGATATAGTCTTGGTTTCGAGTTAGTCAAGACATTCTGAACCTATTATATTCACTTTGCTGTTCCAAAAAATATGTCTGTAATGGTAGTTGTGAGTTCTTTTACCACCAAGTTATCATTTCAAAAATATGGTAAGATCCACTAGTAGTTCCACTAATAAACAATATCCTGTAAGGCTAGACACAGTTTTCCATAAAGGCCTCAGCAGGTGCAGGAGTTTTTATTGCATCAAGTGTGGTGATTCTATGGAAATTGGAAGAATACATTTTTGTTTTGTGTGGAAGTATTATTGTCACAGATTTTCCAACTACTCTTTTTTTTTTTTCTCATTTGAATACAGAAACAACATAATCAGGTAAATATTGAAGTTTTTTCTGCAATTTCTTTTCCATGTTTGTTGACGATTCCATATTTTAGAAATACTGTTGAACTTTTGTTACTCTTTGTAAGTTTATTTCACTTCCATTCCTCCCAGTAGCGTTCATTTAAGGAAGGAAGGTGGCTTTTGAGTGATTTGGAACTGCCTTGGAAACTACTTTTCTGTACAGAAGAATTTTAATAAAACTTGAAGAGCAGTCAATTCTGCTGCCATTGGTATTAGCATACCAAGTTCAAAACTCTTGTCATTTGACATACTTTCTCTAATAGTATAAAAACCTGGCCATTAAGCAGCAATTTACTTCAGGAAGGTATCATCACCTTGATAGGTGAACTGTACAACAGCGTAACTAAAATTACCCAAGATTTCGACCATAGTATTTGAACTATTATTATTACATTCTCACTTCATATGATCCAATATGATTTCAAGTTTTTCTGCCTCTCTGTAATGCATCAGAGGTAGGCAAGCAGACTATGGAGTTTAGTTTCTTGTAAGCTATAAGTTCTCAGTTCAATGTGTAGATTTTTGCCTCACCATTACTTGGACTTGTAAGGTCTGTGATTCTAATTATCTGGCCAAGCATTAGTGCAGCATTTGTAAAGGATTTCGTAACTGCAGATTTCTCTTGATGATTCAATAATTTCTATGCATGATTGTCACTGGCTAATGCATTGACTATAACTTATGATGACCATAAATAATAAAAGTATCTCTACGAATCTCTTGTGTAGTTGATAACCTCCAGGGTTTACCCTCGAGGAGTTTCAGATCTACTTATTAGTATACTGTATTTTCAGATGTAGTTGCAATTCAGTGTATGAATATGGATGTTATTGAGAAAAGCTATAATTTTCTTTCAGGTGTGATATGGAGGAGAAAAAAGATGACGAGGACAGCACAATGAATGAAGGTGAGGCCACAGTGGCCTTAGCGCATGCAAAAAAGCTTGTAGAGAGTGGGGTTAATTCTTCTGATATTGGCATCATTACACCTTATGCTGCACAGGTAGATTCTATCTGGCTTTGAGTATATTCTACTGTTTAATTAAAAGAAGAAACATAGCTGGTAGGGTCTTTTGTGTATTTTATCTCAAAATATTTGAATAAGATTAGTATCTCTCTGTAATGTCCCCATTTTGGCCATACGCTCTTCTTTGACTGATAGCCTATTTCCGGAAATCCGTAGGTTGATCAAAAGTGAAATTAGGGTTTCCTTGCTTGGAGGTTTGTGGCATTTCTTGTGGCATTACCATTTTTAGTAAATACTAATTTTGGCAGTTGGTTCTTGTCACCATTAAGTCTTGCTTCCAAAATTACCGCTTCCGTTGGTTTCGAGGTAAACTTCTACTATTTCTCAAGGGCTATTTTAGTAAGCTCCACTTTAAGTGCTGGCATCATCGCTAGCTCTCAACTCAAATCATCTTGTTATCCATCAGTCTCAGTTTGGCTTTGGGTTTGGTTTTCTCCTTGGACTGAGTTTCAGACTTAGTCAATTTTCATGTCTTGAAGTTGTACCCCATGCCTAGGTTTGATGACTTCAGGTTGTTTTAAAGAAGGGGACATAAAGGGGTCACGTGAGCATTTAATTATTTAATAAATGCTTTATTGTTGCAATATGAAATGGATGCCTAAAGGGGAAGTTGAATGATATTTTATTATTTCAAAAAGTAAAAGGCAAAAAGGTGGCGTCCCTTTTGGAAGTTGAAGTGATTCAACTTCTTGGACTTTGAAGAGTTCTTGTTGCTTCATTTGCCAACAAAAAGCTTATATATTGCTGCTGTTTGAAGAGTTGAGGATGGAATATTTTTATGCTAATGTTATGCTGTCGAAATTACAACTTGTTTAATACTTCGAGGGATGCTTACCTCCTAGTTCCAATCCAATTTCTCAGGTTTGAAAGACAACAATCTAGTTGGTCTCTCGGTTTGTTGCTTCTCAATCAGACTGCATTGTGTTTCAAAGTTGGTGAATTTTGGTGAGAATCAGCTTTAATGTTGCTGATGTATACACAGCTGAAGGTGTTTTTCATTTACAGCTTTTGATGTGAATTTATTTTGGTTATGGGTATTTGATCTTTGCAATTCTATGCTAATGGCGATCATATTTGGAGAATTTCAGAATTTAATTCCAAGTATTTGATTTTTAGCAAGAGAAATCGCCCCTCTTGAGGGCCGTACCCTCTTGAGAGTGCTTTGGGATTCGTGCAAAATAATATCATGAGTTTTGATGCAGTTTTGTGGTTTGAGTTTGGGCGCCTATCCTCCAAAGAGACTTTGCATTTCGTTTCATTCAATTCAGAGGTATATTGAAGGAGTTGTGATCATTTTTATGAGTTTGTTGTTTGCTGATAGACATTTCCAGATTGCAGATTTTTATATCAGACTTGTTAGTTTTTGATATAATGCTGGTTTGAGCTTCAATTCTTCATCTTATATCATTGTAAATGTTAGAGGAAGTGATACTCTAACTGTTTAATGTTCTTGGAAGATTATCTATTCTATTTGCAGCTGTTCTTATTCTTTGTAAAGCTAGTTAGTAGTACTAACAGCTCTTCCTTTACTTGCTGCAATTTTATATCTGTTTTACACTCCCACAATTGAGTGGTTGAGTTTTAGAATAAACTTATATCTTGTTTGTAATTTCCCCCCACGTTATAAGTGGTTGTGTGGACAGTATTCCCCCCACGTTAATAAGTGGAAGAGTGGATTTAAAGGCTGGCTTGCTGCCTAATAATTGTTGTAAACTCACCCACTGAATAAGTGGAGTATTCCCACCACTCTGTGGATGCCCGCCGCAGCGGATGAATTGTTTTAATTGTAATCTTTTCCCCCCACTGTTTGGTGGTAGTGAGGAAATGCTTTTCATGGCTGGTTATCCGCCTATCAGTTTCTAGTTTTCAAATTCAACACTCCGTCATATGTTAGCACCTCGCCCTCAGTGGGATCTTGAGTGCACATTCTTGACGTTGAGTAGTTTTCATTTCAAGTTCAGATTTCTATTTGGAGCTAACGCTAACCGAGTTGATTAAGTGCTGGTTATGTGTGTTAATTCATCGAAAAAAATTGGTTAGCATATTTCAGTGGTATCAGAGCCAAGATCTTGCCATCCTGTGAATAAGACAGAGTCAATTGACAGATGAGTGATAGAGAAATCAAATTCTTCACCTAAGTTCAGTTTAGCTTTCAGAAGTTCTTAAGATGTTGCATTTTCTAAGGTCCAGGAATCGTGAGAAGTCAGATTTGATTGTGGCTTCGGAAGAATGTCAGTTCAAGAGGCAATGCGAACATGAGGCTGCCATACTCCGTAAACAATATCAGAGCATGACAGATGAGTTTAAGAACGATGTTTCATTTGACACGTTTTTGAATTGTGCGGTGATTCATGACCCTGGAAAGTTGGCTATGGTCAACTACATCAAAAAAATGATTAAAGAGGAAGTAGAAATTGCCATGGTTGAAGAATCAAGGAAGGAAGAAGCAAAAGGATCTGTTTGTGGTTTGCAGCCCACAAGTAAGCAAATTGAAGAGAAAAATCAGTCAATTAGTGTTGAAGAAGACACAAGCAAGGTGCACATTTTGGTTCAAAATGAAAGTGGGCTTGATGAAGATACCTTGGCAAATGAGGAGATTAAGTTAGAGTCCCAAAATACATCCCTAGACTTGCATGGGATGGGAAATAATGAAGATTATTATGGTAAGAAGATCATTACAGCAGTCTTGAGTCCTAATAAGGATTCAAGCAATGAAGATCTCGAGACAAATGGCTTCTCAAAAGATGCTGGTGGAACAGTTGTGTGGGATAAGTACGTTGAAGAAGAGCAAGATGAAGCAAATACTAATGGTGTCTTTGAACCAGCTTATGACTATTACGAAAGTGAGGTTGTTGATGGTGATTCCGATGTGTTTTTATCTCCTCTTGTTGAAGATTTAGTGAAGGATAATTCTCTACTTTATGCTGAGCCAATTCCATATGAAGAATTATTGACAAGTGTCCAAGAAGACTTTTTTGGTATGTATGTGGGCACTAATGATAAAATCAGCAACACATCTACTCAAGATAATTTCATTGAAGAAAAGAATGACAAAATATTCAAAGCAACCAGCTTTGATGATTCTTTAATCCGATATAATGCTAGTGACTTGAGTGGTAGTGGGTTTGATTATCAAACTACATCTGTGGAGAAAGTTATAGATGAAGATTTCAGTTCAAGTGGGTTGAGGAGTGACTCATTCAAAGAGTCAACAGTTCAAGAGGAGCATGATGATCTCTTTCCTATTGATCATTGCAATCAAACCTTTCACATTTGGGATCCGGGCACGATGTCACCAAGGTATGATAAAGAACCGGAGTGGGATAAATTCCCCTTTGATCCTGATGAAGTTCAAAAATCAGTTTGCAATGCAAGTAATGAAGTGATCTTTGGAGGAGAAGTTGCAGCAATGGCTAATGAGAACGTGATTTCTTATGTTGAAGAGAAGAATGTTTTAAATCAGCAAATGATTTGGATGCCTTTCAAAATTACGCACAAGAAGAGTATGAGAACTTGAAAGGTCAAGATAGAGGTACTAATTTGTTTGAAGAAGTTGTTGACAAGCCTTCGATTCAGGAGATATGCAGTGATAAGATTAGAAAGGAGGCTGATTTTGAAAATCATGTCAAGGAAAACAAATCAGAAAAATTGATGTTTGATGAGCATAGCTTCTTTGCTGATTGGGATCAAGGGCCTAAAGAGCTGCAAGTTTTGAAGGATAATTTATTGGTTTCAGAAGAGAAGATTGTTAAAGTGTTATCAAAATTTGATAGCACATATCACTTCATTGCGGAACTTTGCTGGAAGTTTCAATTTGAAGAGAAACTAAATGGAGTTAAAGATGGAGACTCTCTTTCCAAGATGCAATCTATCAAAGAGGCATTGGAATCCATAAAGTCAGATTATTTGCATTTGCTCTCAGATAGGGATAATGCTATTAAGTTTGCAGAGGAGACCTATGATGCCTACCAAGAGAAGGAGGAAGAGATGGATAGGCTTTGCCTTGATTTTACCTTAGCTCATCATTCTTTATACAAAGCAGAAAATCATTCATCTATTGCAGCTACCCTTAAGGAACAAGAAGTTAATACAAGGATTATGGAGATCAAACAAATAGTTGAAGGAATAAATGAACTCCATAATGATGAAACATTGCGTAATGCCAAGATGATCCCATATGTTGATGGTGATTGGAAAGTACATCAAGAGTGTGAACTCTTGAGTTGGGAAGAGACTTTGCCACAAGAAGGAATGGTTTGCAGCTATGCGATAGATGTTTTAACGGATAATGAATGTAGTATTCAGCATGCTACACTTTGTGGGTCGGCAACTAATGGTGAGCATCCACAAGTTGAAAAAGATGAGTTTGAATTCTATGAAGACACCAACGAAAGGGATGAAGATAATATTTTTGAGAACAACAGTCCATTATCTTCACATGATTTGGATAATCATAAGGTGATAGATATTTTCTATGAAAGTGTGCCATGTTTTGTGAGTAATAATCATCAAGGGAATTTTGGTAATGAAAGCATAAGTGGGATCAAGGATGAAGTATTCACATGGAAAGTGTGGACTCAAGGAGATTTCTTCAACATTGGCTTAAAGGTGTCAATAAAACAAGTCTTGGTAGTTGCTGGTCACTCCATTGCAGCAACAAAGAGTGAAGATTCCAAACTTATTACTCATGAAGTTTGGGAGAAAGTTGAACCTAAACAGGCAATTCACCTTCTTAACAATCTATCTCTTGGGTTGAGTGATGTTTTGGCTCACCCTAGTCCTTTGGGGAAATGGGAATTATGGACAACATTTGTTCTGTGCTCCATTGATGTTGATGTTTTCATGGATGGGCTACATGGGTTTATCAAAGAAGACACTAACTTCTTGAGTTTGCAAATTGCTTTGATTAACACTTGGAGAACTGTGGTGTTCTCTTTTTGGTGCATTGGGGAACATTTCCAGTTGGGTATCCATGCTTGGGATCCTCAACATGGCTTGATGGAGATTGTTACAAGTGGAAAGAGGAATCATTGGAGAGATACGGGTTCAATTTTCAGATTCTTTGATGCTGTCCCCATCCTTATTAACCATTCGATGGTTCTTTTTGCACATCGACCGATGGATTGGGAAGATATATTGAACAAAGGATGTTTTTATTTTGGGTTGGAGTTCCTTGAGAGGATGTGTCCAGCCTTGGGCATGAGTTGTGATATTATAGATGCTAATTTCCAGTTTTGCAGCAATCCTACAACCCCTTGCATGCTGATTTTCCTAAAATCAGACTTTGAGTGGTTCATTTCAGTTTTCATAGGCAGCTGGTACATTCATTTTTCCTCTTCACAA
Organism: Sequoia sempervirens; assembly: GCA_007258455.2. Classification (NCBI taxonomy): domain Eukaryota; kingdom Viridiplantae; phylum Streptophyta; class Pinopsida; order Cupressales; family Cupressaceae; genus Sequoia; species Sequoia sempervirens. Next base: position 8,252 of record VDFB02344094.1, read on the forward strand.
CCTCTTTTTAGTGATGATTTTTGGCTTCAAAAGTGGGTAATAATGTTTCATAGTGATTCAGATCAGTATTGGATGGTGTTCAAGTTATGTTCTAGTGGCTTTCTTTGTACAATCTCTTGCACTAGTATTTGGGGCAGCGAACCTTTGCTTGATTTGGTTCAACTTTTTGAGACTTTGGGGGAGAGATTGGTGGAAGTTTTCAGAGTTTTTCTTGAATATGTCAGAATTACTCAGAGGAGGCATTATACATCCTTAAGGAGCTTTGAGGATGCAGTTGCTATGACTTGGCAAAGAGCTGTTTTTTCCTTTGCAAATAGCTATGATGGAATCACATTTGCTGTTGTGATTTGGTTTGATGCTTTGAGGAGTGATGTTGATGAGAATATTTTTGAGTTGTTTAGATTATTCTTCTTTGTTCTCAGAATGGTGATTGACATTGACATTGCAGATGTTAATTCCTCAGAGTTTATTGAGCATGAGATGCTGCTAGATTTTGATTCAATTCCTTCTATGTTGTCCGACTTGAATTTCAGGCATGTTATCACTTTGAGGTTGCAGGGATGGTTAGTGCAGTTATGGTGCAATGATTTCATTTGTATGATTAGAGTAGAGCAGCATCAGCATGGTGGGGTTTTTCAGAAATGGACATGGGACCCCGGGATCCTATATGTTTGGTGGGACTGGGCTTAGGCAGCAGGCATTGCTTGAGGGACAAGCAATGATGCTCAACCCAAACCCCACCAGCCTATTTCCTGAACTGTGAGGTTGATCAAAAAGTGAAATTAGGTTTCCTTTGCTTGGAGGTTTGTGGCATTTCTAGGTATTTACTATTTTAGTAAATACTACACTTTGGCAGTTGGTTCGCTTGTCGTACCATTAAGTCTTGCTTCCAAAATTTCGTCAGTCAAGGATTTTGAGGTAAACTTACTATTTTTGGCAAAAGGGCTACTTTTAGTAAGTCTAATTTTGGCAAGCATCGCCAGCCTCAACTCGTCATCTCAAGTTAGCCATCGGGCCCTGGCTTAGTTTTGGTTTATTTTCTCCCTTTGACCGGAAGTTTCAAAATTTAGTCAATTTTCATGTTCTAGGTTGTACCCCATGCCTAGGCTTGATGACTCGCTGTTTTAAAGAAGGGGACATAAGTGGGGTCAAGTGAGCATTTAATTATTTAATAAATGCTTTATTGTTGCAATATGAAATGGATAAAGGGAAGTTGGAATGATATTTTATTATTTAAAGTAAAAGGCAAAGGTGGCGTTCCTTTGGAAGTTGAAGTGATTCAACCTCTTTGGAATTTGAAGAGTTCTTGTTGCTTCATTTGCCAACAAAAGCTTATATATTGTTGGTGTTTGAAGAGCTGATTATCTAATGTTTATGCTAATGTTATGCTATCAAAATGACAACTTGTTTAATACTTCGAGGGATGCTTACCTCCTAGTTCCAATCCAATTTCGTGTTTGAAAGACAACACCTAGTTGGTCTTATTGCTGCTTCTCAATCAGACTAGCAGATTGTGTTTCAAAGTTGGTGAATTTTGGTGAGAATTTCAATTTTAATGTTGCTGATGTATACACAGCTGAAGGTGTTTTTCATTTACAGCTTTTGATGTGAATTTATTTTGGTTATGGGTATTTGATCCTTGCAATTCTATGCTAATGGCGATCATATTTGGAGAATTTCAGAATTTAATTCCAAGTATTTGCTTTTTAGCAAGAGAAATCGCCCCTCTTGAGGGCCGTACCATCTTGAGAGTGCTTTGGGATTCGTGCAAAATAATATCTTGAGTTTTGATGCAGTCTTGTGGTTTGAGTTTGGGCGCCTATCCTCCAAAGAGACTTTGCATTTCGTTTCATTCAATTCAGAGGTATATTGAAGGAGTTGTGATCATTTTTATGAGTTTGCTATTTGCTGATAGACATTTCCAGATTGCAGATTTTTATATCAGACTTGTTAGTTTTTGATATAATGCTGGTTTGAGCTTCAATTCTTCATCTTATATCATTGTAAATGTTAGAGGAAGTGATACTCTAACTGTTTAATGTTCTTGGAAGATTATCTATTCTATTTGCAGCTGTTCTTATTCTTTGTAAAGCTAGTTAGTAGTACTACCAGCTCTTCCTTTACTTGCTGCAATTTTATATCTGTTTTACACTCCCACAATTGAGTGGTTGAGTTTTAGAATAAACTTATATCTTGTTTGTAATTTCCCCCCACGTTATAAGTGGTTGTGTGGACAGTATTCCCCCCACGTTAATAAGTGGAAGAGTGGATTTAAAGGCTGGCTTGCTGCCTAATAATTGTTGTAAACTCACCCACTGAATAAGTGGAGTATTCCCACCACTCTGTGGATGCCCGCCGCAGCGGATGAATTGTTTTAATTGTAATCTTTTCCCCCCACTGTTTGGTGGTAGTGAGGAAATGCTTTTCATGGCTGGTTATCCGCCTATCAGTTTCTAGTTTTCAAATTCAACACTCCGTCATATGTTAGCACCTCGCCCTCAGTGGGATCTTGAGTGCACATTCTTGACGTTGAGTAGTTTTCATTTCAAGTTCAGATTTCTATTTGGAGCTAACGCTAACCGAGTTGATTAAGTGCTGGTTATGTGTGTTAATTCATCGAAAAAAATTGGTTAGCATATTTCACTCTCTTACTGGAAACAAAGACCAATAAACTTGAAACACAACTGATTTTCTGCATATCTCCAAGAACAATTCACTATAGATTTGACCATGGTATCAAATAGTCTAATGCACTATGTTTCTTAATATTAATAACTTCAATTCAAGGATAAACAATTGTCAAAATCATTATATAAAGAACACAAACTCCACGATGTTTGCCTATAGTTTCTTTGTCCTCATTCTATCATAACAAAAACATAGTTGTGTGTCTTTCATAGATGACTTCTCAATCAACTTCCTATTATATCTAACCTATAGCTGGTATAAATTTTTTAATTCTATGATGAATGCCATCAAGGAAACTTTGACAAAACTAGAAATTATCTCTTCCTACCATTTATGTTGGCCTGATTTCCTTGACTACTTTTCACCAGTTGGCTTAATCTGGCCAATTCATCATCATTCTATCTTGTAATCCTTTGGCTATTTATCATGAATTTCCTTTCTTCCATGGGGACACATCCTTGGCTTTGAACCTGGTATCTATTGCGAATTTGGATAGAGCCAAAAAGAAGCCTTTAATTTTTTATACAAATAATATTATGCTTCTATATTCCACATACTCACATTCTTGTTCAATACATATTTATAGGAGGATTATCTCCTAAATTATAGTAGAATTAGTATAACCTCCTATAACCACTCCTTTACTTAGAAGTTGTTCTAACAACTTGTAATACAATCCCGTATAACCAAATACAATAATGTTTTAATAAACCATGCTAACAATAATATTAAATTGTTTCTCAACAACTTAATAATTGTTACACATACTTATAATGCAAATTTTAACACGTGAACACTAATCTCTAACACCCCGCCTTAGTGCAAACATGGGGAGAAAGAACATCACACAAGTTGGAAACAGAATCATATGCCTATGCACACTTTTAGGTCTGCATACTGCTATCTGGATCTTGCTGCACATGATCACCTACATATGAGAACTTATCTCACTTTCACTTCTAGTGAACTCATCACCAACCGTCCATACTTCCAAGAAGTCCGATAGTCAAAGGATCTCTGTAGTCAGTTGCTCTCCTATATGACTTTACAATATCGATAATGTCCACATTCTCCTCTTTTCAAACTTGAACACTTTCAACTACAGTAAGCCCAACTCTTGTGGCTCATGATCTTGATTAAGATGAAAGGCACCTCTCATCAACCTTTCATGGTTTTCACATAGGTTTACCACAAACCTAGACACGAACAGGAACACACTCACCTGTTCACCTCATATGGTTTTCTGGATTACCACTAACCATTTCAAGATCCATGAACTGCATTACACTAGTGCTTTTGTTTATTACAATATTTTACACTAGGAGGATACATAAGAAAATAACACACATGAATAGAAATAGCCACTATTGTTGATCGTGCCGCTTGATCTCTAACAACATAGAAAACTGTCACTGCCACACAATAGAAAATAAAACGCCACCAAAGCTGATAAGCGGCCTCGTTGTTGGTGTTGGCAACACAACAGACAACTGAGAGGGCGGGGGGGAGAGGGGGGGGTGAATCAGTTGTCCCGGATCACCTAAAACTTATTTAAATTATTAACCTTATTCTTAGATATGATTATTAACCATGAAAGCATAAATCTACACATCAGAAACACACATAACACCAATATTTTTTACGTCGAAACCCTGTTAGGGGAAAATCCACGGTGGAGGTCAGTCCACAAGATTATACCCTGTTTAAAGTATAAAGAAATATGAGTGGGGAATGCACATGCATTTAGGCGCACTGCCTAGAGCTCACTGCTCAATTACAACAAGGCTAACCACCCAAAGGAAGACACATTGTCTTACAGAAAGAATCGGATTACATCCGCAGGGATTTGAACTGATAAATTAGCATCTGCTAATGCTTGATCACAGTTCCAGTTAAGCACATGAACATTTCTTCACTCTTCTTCAATCTTCTTCACTCTCTGCTCTTCCTTCAAATGATTAGAACTTTATTCGCACATACACACTCGACATCCATTGACATACTTCAATTCGAATAAGCAATTGCTTATATATATCCGCAACAAGAAATTTCATCCCTAGATGTCGGCTTCAACAAAATAATAAAATGAATATAAACTGTCGGCCCAAAACACTAAAGATTATTAATGCAAATCAACCAAGGTCGGCCACAACTTAGTGAAGACCCAATTCAACATCTCCAATATGAAAACACTTCAATTAATTACTCCTCGAAGATCCACAACATGCTATAAACATCATGTCGGCCAAGAACAAGAAAAACATGAACACGCAAGAGAAAATCGCCAACCATGAGCACAACGATCAATGTGGATGTGCAACAAAGATAGAGCACGATCTAGAAACATCCACAAGTATCACGAATCACCAGAGAAGCATCCACAACAATTGAACTAACTGAAATCGCAACATCTTCAATCATTAACACCAACTGAAGCAACAAAAAAACTGTCAGAATATAAATCTTCATAACTTGATTGAATCTTCACGCGGATATTTGAAGCTCGACTTGGATAAACTAGATACACTCAACAACAGTCCCTTTAGTCCACAACCTCTGATCATCAACGTACAAAACTTACCGACATACTGAACTTCACTTCACCACTGACAACCTGCAACTCATTCCATTATGATTTTCTCAATATCCTCGACATATACAACTTCTAATGGATTAATGCTAATAGTGTTGACATCAATGACAACCACATATCAACAGCACAACCACAACATCCAACAATCTCCCCCTTTGGTATTGATGGCAACACATGATGTGAAAAACACCATCAATGCAACTTAATTTTGATACTTACTCCCCCTTAGGTTCTGACTCATTTTCTCCTCAACTTTTTCATATGATCTTCTTTCCCACAAGGCTCTTCTTCCCTAGAAAGTTTTTCACATGATCTTCTCCCCCTTTGACACCAATGACAAAGATCTCTAAGTACCGCACAAACTCTGAACCACATATTTGAGCATCTGAACATCTGACTGCTCCCCCTGAGTAGCAGCCACCGCAACATCAATCCGGATCAAGATATGACTATGAAATGCACAGACTGATGCAATGCAATGCATCCTTAGTTCTGATTAGGAGGGGTAATCACCCCTAACTTCCCTCTAAGATACTCAAAAGTATCCTTAGTCAATGGCTTGGTAAAGATGTCTGCAATCTGCTCCTTAGTAGGCACATACTCCAGTTTGACTTCCTTTTCACTCACCTTTTCTCTCAAAAAGTGAAACTTAATAGATATATGCTTTGTCTTTGAATGCAGCACCGGATTCTTAGAAATGTTAATGGCACTTGAATTATCACAGAATATAGAAATAGGCTCATTATACACAACTCTGATATCCTTTAACATTTGCTTCATCCACAGGACTTGAGTACAATTGTTAGTAGCAGCAATATATTCGGCCTCTACAGTAGATAAAGAAATGGCATTCTGCTTCTTACGTAACCATGAAATCGGCTTCTTACCCAAGAAAAATGCTCCACTGTAGACGGCCATGTTAATAAATAATTATATTGTAATTGACCGTACTAATTAAATAAATGTTGTAGTCGGTCATACTGGGAATAGATAATAATAGTTTAAATAAATAATGTTTTGTCGGGATTTAGTCCTCGGGACTAGTTAGCACTCGGGACTAGTTAGCACTCGGGATTAGTTAGCACTCAGGATTAGTTGGTACTTGTCAGTTGTCGACGGTTGGTGCTCTCAACCGACGCCGGTTAACTATTCATGTTGCTGTATGGTTCGTAGTCGGTAGGAGTGTGTTGATATGATAATGTAATACTGCAAGTACATGAATAAAGACTGCAATGCTTCATATACATTTGTTCTGTTCTGTGAATGGTTTTAAATACTCAATGACATAGTGTTTCCAGTTTACTTCTATAGCATATTGAATTACCATTAGTGGAGTAAACATCCACCACTAGTACTTTTCTTGTCATTTACATCTCCTGCCTAATCAACATCAGTAAAGGCACTCAAAGTAAGATCATCATCTTTAGGAACCATAGGCCAAAGTCAACTGTTTTGTTCAAGTATCTGGAAATTCTCTTCACAACAGTCACATGAGATTCCATCGGATCAGCTTGAAATCTTGCAACAATACATACAACATTCATGATATCAGGCCTAGTTTGAGTCAAATAAAGCAATCCACCAATCATTGATCTGTATCTAGTCTGATTTGCTTTCGGAGAATCATCTTTTGTTGTCAACTTGCATCCGGTCACCATGGGTGTACCGACTGGCTTTGAATCTCCCATACCGAACTTCTTTAGCAATTCCTTCACATACTTGGACTGAGATATTAAAATCCCTTTATCTAACTGAGTAATTTGCAATCCCAAAAAGAATTTCATCTCACCAATCATTGACATCTCAAATTCATTTTGCATCTCATTAGCAATCTTCATGCACAAACCATCATCTCCTCCAAAAATGATATCATGTATGTTGTACCCAAACCAAAAATTTTGCTTCATCAAGGAATTTTGCGTAAAATAGTCTAAACCTTGCTAAAATGATGTCAAATATAGTTTTTGGGCAATATTAAGCATGGAGTTTTGGTCAGTATTTTGTTAGTCAAAGGCAGTATCCATTGATTAGAACCTAAATCGGGGACTCAGAACGAAGCATTTCATGATGGAGGAGCATTTCACGACGACAATTATACCTTTGTATGGTCATTTCAGTGACCGAGATGAGGATTCTAGTGGTCATTTTATGAAGATTTCTCAAGGAAAAGCAAAATTGCACCCCTGTAGCTCAGGGGCGCCCTTCTTTTTGAAGGCCTAGATTTTGTGATAAATGCTCATGAATACAGTCAATCTCTTCAGAATTAGTCTGCCTATCCGATGAGCTATCCTGTGAGGCTATCCGAGACTTGTAACTCCGGTAACTGGCATCAAAAGTTGAAGATTTTAGAAGTTGCAGTTTGCAGAAGCTTGTCACTTTTGAGCTTTTGCGCCCCTGTAGCTTAAGGGCGCACCTCTTAAAAGGGTGTTGGATCTTGGTATTTCTGATGGTTGATGTATTCGATCTCTTCACGACTAGTCTGCCTATCCGACGAGCTATCAAAAGCAATCATTCGAGTCCTAGAGCTCGGACAGCTGAAGACAGAAGATGAGATTGCAAGAAGAGACTACATATCACAGAGCTTCCTCAAATGGTGGAATTGCGCCCCTGTAACTCAGGGGGGCCCTTCAAATTGACCTCTGAGATGATTGAAATTGCTGACGAGATCTTCCTAACATCTGTGCTACTCTAGTTTGGCTTCGCGATGCATCAACTTGCCTGTTAATCCGACATTCTGAAAGATTTTGGCAGGGATTCCACCAGGCACGTAATTTAGCGGGCGGAGAAGCATAAAATATTCACTATACTTCTGTAGGCCTGGGGCGCCTAGCCTTTAGGCCTGTCAGATGAGGATATTAATGTTCGAAGTCTTCACGGGACTTGAGCGTAATTACTCCATCT
>VDFB02344095.1:0-65332 GCA_007258455.2 Sequoia sempervirens
ACACCTTTAACCACTTTCAAGTATACCATAACCGACTGAAACAAAGCTATAACAAGGGAATCAAATGATGGTTGTTCTAGGTAGACGATCTTGTCTTAAAGCAAAATCAAAAGAATCTTCCAGATCAAGATAGCAAAGGAAAGTTTGAGCCTAACTAGTTGGGTCTCTTTGTCATCATAGCAAGCTATGGATCAGGAGCATACCAACTGTCAACCCCTAAAGGTGAACCCTTGTAGGAGCCAACCAACAACTTGCATCTCAAAAAGTTTTATGCCTAATCTTGAAGGGTGTAAAATTAGAAAATACAAAAAAAATCATAAAACATTCAAAATCCAAAAAAATGAGAAAAAGGATTGAAAAAGTAATGAAAAAAATTGTCCTCTAGTGAAACCACTTCAGTGGCACTTTGGGCAAGTACCTTGGTGAAAGCCTAGCAAATAGGCACCTTGCGTAAATAAAGCACCTCCATTTATTCTTTAGCTCTTTTTTCCTTTCATTCTTTGTATCGCTATTGATCCCTCATTTGTGTCCTTATCATGGCTTGTCACTGTAAGGTAGCATGAACCCTTTAACACTCCTTGGAATATTCCCAAGGTCAGTCTGTCCTGCCTTTATCGAAGTAGGCTAACATGTCACATTGGGGGTATTTTGTTATGAGTCACAAATTGGGTTCTTGTATATCTTGAGATCATTGGACATCTTATCAGAAAACACCAAAAACATTCATGAAAATTTATCCAGAAAATCCAAAATCATTTACAAAATCTTGTATAGCTAAAATCCAAAACACCAAGAAAACATCAAAATCCCTAAAAGGGTCAAAAATTAAAAATCCAAAAAATAGAGTCCTCCTGTCGAACTATGAGTCTCTGAGCTTGAACGTAGGCAAGGCCATCATTGATGTTCCCCTGAGACACCCTAGGTTAGTCCTTTAGGAGTATGTTAAAATAAACTGTTGTCTTTCATCTATTCATATCTCCATCTTGTAAATGGGTCAAGTTAGTCGAACTACATGGTCTCTTTGTGTATAACGTAGGCAAGGCTAATCTTTGATCAACCCTCGAGGCCCCTAGGATAGGCCTTTAGGTTAGGTTCTTGGTCAAAATTTGGAAACTCATGAAAATCCAAAACATCCAAATAATTATTGGGAAACCCCGAAAAATTTGTAAAACCCTTAAAAATCATAAAAATATTCAAATAATTCACAGAAAATCCCAAAACATTCAAATATTCAGAAAATCCCTAAACATCCAAATATCTTGGAAAACACAAAAACATTCAGAAAATAGAAAACCAAAAATAATAGAACCTAAAAAGCCTCAAAAAACTTAGAAAACCCTAAACAACCTCAAAAGAATTGAAAACATAAACATCCATATAAAATTTAAAAAGACCAAAAATAGCCTCAAAATATGTTCAAAATACCAAAAACATTGAACTATTATAGAAAATCCAAAACCCATCCATCCCATTTCGATTTCATTTGCAATAAACCTTCACCCCTAATAAATCGATCGTCACCTTCAACCTTTGGCGAAACAAGTAGGAAGCAAGGATAGCAAGTCATAAAGTGCAAACCTAAAAGTCAAAATCTAAAGTCAAAATCATAGGTAAATGCGTTAGTGAAGTTTATAGCAAAAACTCATTTTAGCATCATCATCCCAACATCAAACAAACTTTGATCAACATGTCCTAGGATGCATCCTTCCTGTGATGGACATTAGTATCAAAAATCACTTTAGCTAAACTTAAACTAGGCAAGAGATATAGATAACACTAACTATTTTTCTTTGATATTTTCTTATGATTTATCTTAATGATCCATTATGAGGACCTCTCGATGATTTCTATCTAAAATGATTTAGAGAGAAAGGAATGGGGGCATCGATCATTATCTTTCATTTCATGTTCTTTTGGGTACTCTTGTAAAATAATCTTGGCACATACTCGCTTAGTTGTTTGTAGGAAGGTTGTTTAGGGTATGTTGTTGACTATTGCGTATGCTTTGGTCCAATATATTTTAAGCTTCTAACTTACATTCCAATGAGGTTTCCATATGTCAAGAGGTGAACAAGAAATATCCTATATGTTTGCAGAGTCAAAGTCCATTACACTAGATACAAAGTCGTCTTGGTTATTAATACCTTGATGCATTGTGTCTATGTGTTATATCAAACAATAAGGAATACCGAAAAATCCCAATCCCGAAATGTGAGAATCACATCCTGCATTTTAGAATTGTCTCATCACCATCTCTAATAAAGTCTTGATGGATCATGGAATTGTTGGATATTTTGAAGCAATCATCACAATCAATGGTTATTCATTCTTTGTTCTTCTATCTTCTCTTTGCACTAACCCGGTATCATGATAGTCAACAAAAAACATCATCAATGCATCCACCCTGTATCCACAAACCATCAACATAATCATAGTATCCATCTCATGATCATTTCACATCATACACTCTGCATAATCATTTAAGTTATGATGAATAATATGGATTTGTTATTCTGAACATCTTGAATCATTGCATAGCATGTATCATATCATTTACATCCATATACATACATGATCATCTCATCATAAAATTTGCATAGAAAATACACAAAAAGAAATGCATCCACATCATTTGCATCGATATCATATCAAGAAAAGATAATGAAAAGGAACATAACATTGCATCCATCCATATCATGTCCATTGCATATCACATAGGCATAAATAAAGTGCATCCATACATGATCAAATATAAGCATCCATATCATTTGCATCCATACATGAAATAAAGTGAAAACATCATAGCATGAATCATCCATATCTTTATCATATATATATCAAAAAATGAGTGTCATGGTACAAAATTTAGATCAGTGTATGAACATTGATCAAAACTACAAATATCCACGAGGCTATCAAGAAGGAGCCCATGAATGTATATCACTGACAAAGAATGGGGAAAAATCAAAAAGTGTCTATACATAATCAACTAGCCTTGGTGGCTACTACCCTCTCTAGCCTCTCTTTGGTTGATCCTTTGCTCATGGACGTGCATCACTCCTCTAGGAAAAATATGGTTGTCTCAAGGCCACTGGTATGTCTCGATGATAATGTCACATGTAATATGTAACCTTTGTCACAACCTCTCTATATAATCATGTTGAAACCGTCCGAACATGCGTGGATGCCATAATAGTCTCAATCTGCTACTGACGGGCCACCTCCTGATCCCTCTCTCCTGTAACATCTTGTACTCTTTGCAATGCCCGATCCCTCTCGGTTGTAACTAAAACTACTTGCTATCGAGCCTGGTCTCACTCAACAATAATGACCAAAACTTGTTGGCGGACCTGATCTCGCTCACTATTCAATATCTGCACCTATTGCTACAACTATTGTATCTGAGCATCCCACGCATCTAGTAGTGGTGGTGGTCCTGGCTGAGGTTTCACCTAAGGTTGTACCTAAGGTTGCACCTATGGTTGTTGTCCATCTAGAGGAGCCCCAAAAATCTTCCCATCATGCCCATCCTGGCCCTTGCCTCTCCCGACTCCTCTGCCTCTGGGTCTCCCTCTGGGAGGAACACTTGTTGGATCTATCAAACGTCTAGGAGAAACGAACCACACATCATATGTAGACATATTTTGAGTTATCGCTTGTCCCTGATCATATGCCCAAGATTGGGCCACAACCTGTCTAAAGGTCTCCATGACCTCTGGAGTAGGGATAGTTGGTCCCCATCATCAGCGGTTGAATAGCCTCTTGCAGCCAAGAAGTGCATGATGTTAGGAAATCATCAAAATTTGATGTTATTTGAAATTTCTAGTTCATAAATCATAGTAGCGTCGCTATTTTCAATAGTGTCGCTATATTCAAATTTTAAATAGCGATGCCTAATGCATATAAATTTTCAAATCAAAGAAAGTGTTGCCAGATAAGTTGGTCTCATGATTTAACTCATGGAAAAACCTAACCCTAAATTCTAAATTGGAAAGTGCATCGCCAAATAAGTATGTGTTGCCATTTAAAATTAGCAGCCCTAATCTTAAATTGAGAAAAGCATCGCTATTTAAATATGCGTTGCTATAATTGATCTAGGCGTCACTTATTTTAGTTTTGGTGTCACTATATAGCGACACCGCCATAATTTAAACTTCAAAGCGTAATAAATGCATCAAAATTTCAAATTTCAAATTAGGTTTCAAATCACATACCGATGGTCCTATGCCTGGAAGTCACTAGAACTCTCGAACTGGATCAAAGATGTGCCAGGGAAGCTCTCGGCGCACCATTTCATTGGAGGGTAAGAGCTTAAATCACAAGAATTCCTTAAGGTGTGAATGTACAGATGAATTTGCTAACCTCTGGGCCTATTTAGACTATAAAATTAGGGTTTTTTCCTAATTTAAACTTCAAGATGGGGCTTTATCATTTATTTCTACCTAATCTTTTCCAATCTAGACCTTAATTTGCATCTTTTTTTTGCATTTTTTGGCATTATTCTTGCATCCGTTAGGGTTAGAGATGGCGATCTAACAATTAAATGTAGATTTATATATTAAACAGAAAATAAAACATGCAATGTAATAAATCATAACACGTAATTTAAACGCAAGTTCACCTAATCTGCCATAATCCACCGTTCCATGTTCTCGGCCCAATACTTTTGATAACCTGAAACCCTATTACAATCTTAACAAACGCCACTCATACAAGAATAATTCCATCCAACCTTTTTACCGCTTGTAAAGCTCCATTTTGGTTCTACAAAATTGAATTTTTCATTAATTTTCGTGATCACAAAAGTAGGAAGAATTTTGGGGCTGCTTACCAACCACTGGGCCTCCTGCAACCTTGCTCTGACCTCTTAAGGTTAGGGGGCTGTGATGATACCATGGGCTATACAAGATAGCATGATCAATACTACACATACCAACAGATCCTACAACCTTTTTGGACCCTTGGGGCAACTTTTCAATCTTCATTGAGAACTCAACCCAAAATTCAAAATTTCCTCTTGATTTCTCGAGGGCGTAGGGAGTCAGCTTTATCCTTCTATTAGGGCATCTAAAACTGCATCTGAAAAATCTAATTTTTTTTAATTTTATTTAAGCAGTAGTTTTGATCTAAAAAGCATTATTCTTTGAACTGAAGTGGCAGGTACCTCGCTTCAAAGAGGGGGAAAATGTAGACATTGAAAAATGTCCTAATTGATATCATACACTTAAAACATATTTACTAACATCATTTCCTCTTTAACCCATCTTCTTTTTGCGTAATTGATTTAATGAACCTAGCTAATTAATTAATTGTGTCATTTTCATCTATTGGCCTAATTAAGTTAATTAGGTTAATTCATCTCTTTTCGCACTAACACTTCATCTCATTAAATTAAATAAATCGAAGTATTTAATTTAATTCCCTAAGTCCTCTTATTTAATTAAATAACCCTAAGTTATTTAATTAAATATCATTTCATCTCTCCCCCATTCATTAAATCAATTAATTTAATGAATATCACTTTAATTCTTCAACTTCCCTTAATTGTATGATTAAATCTTATTTAATTAGCAATTAAACTAACTTTCCTCTAGGCAAAGGGAATATTCCCATGGAATATTCCTTATCCCCTTTTTGCATAATTAAAAATTTGTTTTAATTTGTAAATTCCTTTTTCCTCATCCAAAAGGGAATATTCTCTCTCCTCCAATCATCTCACCTGACTTCTTGAACAAGCTAAACCTTCAACCTTTTGAGCAAGTTATCTCTGACCTATGTGAGCAGGTCAAAAGTGTGTTTGTTTGAGGTAAGTGTGATCCCTTGATTAAATCTCATCATGCATTCTCATCTGTTGATGAGAATCCATGATCCATGCCTCATCCCCTTCATCTTGAAACATTGATTAAGCTTTTTGATCTCAACTCTCCATTCCTCATTTTCTCTCCTATAAATAGGTCACTATTTGGAGACAAATGGATCCATCTGTCAAAGAAAACTTATGTTGTTGAAAATCCTATGCACTCACACTCATATTTACTCACCTTTTAGCTTATTTTACTTCATTTTTAGTTGCATAATAGCTTAGAGAATCCATTAATGGCTTCCATGCATCCATCTTAGTTTGTTTATAAATTAGGGTTTTCATCTTTTAGCAAAGTTTTAGCTTAGATTAGCTTAGTAATAGCATAATTAGTTCATTTTTAGTATTAAATCATGGTAACTTAACTTGCATCATGTTCATGTTAGCATAAACTAGGTTTTCATACATCAATCACAATGGTTTCATTGATTCTCTTCCATAGAATCAATTGAAACAGGCTCACTAATCACATGATTTGGAAAGGGTCGTCATTTCACATCAACACGACACCAATTCCAAAACAAGATAAGTTTCATATGGGTTAGATTAGGAATTTGATTTTTTTTTTTTGTAGTTTGTAGTTTTTGTTTTCAATTAAATGTTTAGTTTAGATTTCCATTTTGAATGATCTTGTTTGTAGATGCAGGTATGTTTGGCGAAGTTATGCTTTGATTCATCATGAGTCAAGCGTAATCGACCCTCTCTGACATTTCCCTCGTCTCACAGAAACCTATCAAGTTTGGATTCACAATTATCAATTGAGATCTTGGTGGGAATTTACAATTCTAATGAGACTTGGTAATCTTGTAGCTTCGCCCTTTTTTCCCCTTCCGATAACAACTATTGAGATTATCAACTTATTCAATGGGAAAGCCCTCCTCTAAGCTTGGTTAAAATTAATGTTGATGGTGCTTCAAAAGATAATCTCTAAAATGTTAAGATGGAAGGTGTTTGTCATAATCATAATAGCAAATTCAAGTTCTAGTTTGCAAGTAATCTTGGTGTTGGTTTTGTAAGATAAGAGGGATTCGCTACACACGGGTCTCTTTGTTCTCAAGAGATCACTAGGGAACGAACTACCCTTATCCACCTCAGCACAAGGAAACTTGAAAAGGAAATATGAACACACTAACTTTCATTGAAAACTACTTCAGATCCTGAGGGAGTGAAACTTTTGGATGTATGCCTCTGATAGAGGAGCTCTTGGCTAAAGGATGACAACGTAGATTTAGGATGCCAATGTGGCATGTTGTCACCCAAATGGTGCAATGGTGTCCTAAGCAACAAAAAGATTAGGTGCTTAGGCGAGTAGAATAAAGTTTCACCTCCTAACTCAGATCTAAGGTCTTCTAAATATAATAAACAAATAAAGAGCAAAAACTTAGATTAAAGTACAAAGAGAACTAGGATATAACTTACTTTCAGCCAGACGTTTGGGTCTTCACTCCAAGCTCCGCTTTGCAACCTATACACAGAAGAACAAGGGGAAAAGGTTGGGGTTGTATAGGGTTCTACCTCAGTTAGACCCCCATTTTGGAGTTACCACCTCCATAGGCAACTAAATAAGAAAGAGGTGTAAACGAAATAGATAAAGCATGTGGTGAAAGCAAAACCCACTTCAGGAGTAGAACCCACACCACTAAGTAGTAAATGAGCAAGTAGATAGAAAAGAGTAAGAGAGAGAGTGTTACCCATGGGCCTAGACCCTCTCCGAAGCACTCGAACGCACTGTTGAGTGCTTGCTTGAGAGTTGTATCTATTAGAAGGACCTAAGCCTAGCATGGCTTCACTTGTGAGAGTGTTGTTATTAAGAATGAAGAGAACTCAAGAGTGAAAAGTGAAGAGAGCTTTATTGAATGACTTGAACCCCCAAATGAGAGAAAATGAGGGGTTTTTGTTGCATGCAAGTGTAGCAAAGAGCTATTACATCCAAAATCTGACTGCTAGGACATGTGTCGAGAGAGTCAAGATTCTAGATTCCTCATTTCAAACTTGGAAAACCACTAGGATGCTAGCATGTCGCACATATGTCTGTGCATTGCATAGGTGTCTGAGGCCTAGTTTTTCAGGAAATGTTTCGTTAGGATTTTGTTGCCTCGCCACTGGTCCACATGGGGTCAAAATTGTGAAATTCCAACTCATGGAATTTTTTTCATTAATGCTAGGAAAAAAGTGCAAAATGTGGAATTGTCCCTAGGTGCAATTCTACGACATTACATTTTTCCCCCACTTTAGTGGGCTCGAATTTGGGAAAAAATAGCCACATTAAAGTAGAGAAGAAACTTTTAATCCAAAATTTGAATTTTACAAATTTACGTGCCAAGAAAAAGGGGCCTCAAAGGCCACCAAAGTCGAGCTAACTAGTACCAAAGGTGTCCCTAGCAACTGAGTCAACAAACAATGATAGAGTGGTTGTGAAAAATCGCACAAAATTTTAACTTGCAAAACTCAAATTTTAGGTCAGTTTCGAAAATCAGAAGAAGCTATAACGACCAAAAGAATGATCAAGAAAAATTTGTTGATTCAAAAGAAAAATATGATCAAGAGGTGACTATATGTCCCCTCCCGAGTTTTCCCCTAGTTAGGTGGGGTAAATTCAAGAGAAACTAGGGAGCCACAAACTCCAAGAAAAATGGGCCCTAGGGGGCATTATATATATACCTAGGTGGGCCCCTAGAAGGGTCATTTTCACTTTTCACTGCGAGCAAATTGTTGAATTTTGTGAGAGAAAAGTCAGGGAAATGTCGAGAAGGAGGAAGTATGAGGCATTGAGACTGGAGCAATTGAGGGATGATATTTTCGAAGGTCACAAGGTGGACTAGGTAGGTCTTGAAACCTCATTTTTTGTGAATTTTAGCATGTTTTTAGCAATTTTTTCCATGTCTAGCTACATAGGCATCTTTTCTCGATATTTTTGTCTAAAAGATGTGCTATCATCTAGGTTCTGTGTGAAATTCATGTCTCTGCATTGTCATCCCCAAGATGCGCTAGCATCCTTGGGGCATTAATGGCATGGATAGGGACATATATGCGACACATAGACGTCCATGCAGTGTGCACAAGTCTTAGTGAATTTTTTGTTTTTAGATTAAAATTCCAGTTTTGACTTAGAATTTTTTCCACTTTTTGCAGGAGTATCTTGAGATTTAGGAGCATCTTGGTGAGCAAGCTTATCAACTACTTTGTGAGCAGAGGGACCACCTCATTGATGATGAGGTAACACATTTGGAGTAGGTCGATCTCTGGCATGCATTTACCATGCCAGAGATGCATTATCATGAGAGGATGCTAACGACCCTGATGGAGCGGTGGGATGCCACCACATCATCTTTCCTATTTCCTATTGGGGAGATGACAATTACATTGGAGGACATATATCAGATTCTTAGACTACCCATCAGTGGATGACAAGTGGCTATCGTTGACACCCGATTGACACAAGAGTGGTCAGAGGGAGTCCTTTACTACTTGGGGCGGACTGACGACGATGATGACATAGGTCATATCTACACACATTGGTATGACTAGGTGTGGACTACTGCACCCCTATTGCACCGAGTGATGATCGTGACCATGGCTTTTCAGATCACAATAGATGGGAAAGGCTCTCACTACATGGGGGCCTCATCCATACTATTCATGAGATGGTAGAGCATCAGATAATTTTTTCTTGGGGGCATAGCATGTTAGTGCACCTATACCAGGATTTGGGGTGGTACTCCATTATGAGTATCGTAGCCTCACAGGATGCACACTATTGCAGGTGTGGGCTTTCGCCCACATTATGTGCATGAGGCCAGTCGGTTTTCCCCAATGACAATTGTATAATATCCCCATGGCCCACCGGTATGAAATCATGGGGCAATGGAGACATGAAGATCTATAGTTTTGGCGCTTGCAGCTTGATACACTTTCTTTGGACTAGGTCAGATGGTGACCCTATCGCTTTTTTAGATGGGTAGATGATGGTAGGTATCTCAGGAACCTATAGCAGGACCATTTTCTTGTAGGTCGCCACAACCATATTATTGTACCTTATTGCTAGAGTCGGGTCATGCAAAAACATGGCCATGTGTAGACCATTCCTTCTGATGTGCCCACATACACTTGAGCCTTCAAGAGTGCGGAAAGACCTAACGACCATCCCTGCCCTACCATCACCGATTTTGTTCCCTTGGATGATAACAAGCCCGATCAGGATCTGCCGCCCATAGCACTGGTAGATAATGTTGGGATTGCTACAGATTTTAGAAGGTGGTGGGATAGGCACCATCCTCATCCTGTGTTCAGTGAGGATGCCCCTAGAGGGGATTTGGGTCCATAGGGGGACATGCCACCACCAAAACCACATGATAGGCAAAGAGGGCAACAACAAGTCAAGGAGGAGAGACCGCAGGAGGAGGAGGCAGTGTCACAAAGGTCGAGGCGACAGAGGAGGTCAGACTCTCCACTAGCTACCCTTGTCTCATCAGTGCCACCAACACCTACTGTTATAGTGGCAGTGGCCTTGGCAACACCAAGAGTAGCTCCCGATGCTGGTGGCATAGGTCCCAATTTCATTCTTCACCTTGACCCCACATGGAAGCCAGGGAACCCAGGTATAATGAGCATGTTATTATATTTTAGTAATTTCAGTTTTCTTCATTTATGATTATACACATATGCCATGTGATATTGATTTCATTCTTTCTTTTTGTGATTATAGAGGATGCATAGGGATGGACTGGGCTAATGGCCCATTGGATATCAGAGGTGGCCTTTGACGTGCCTATTCAAGGGCAATTCTCAAGGCTTACCAGCTAGCTTCCGTGGGAAGACATGCCCACATTTTTGAGCTAGTAGCACATATGAGGACCACTTATGAGGAGTAGGGAGTAGAGATAGTGTAGTTGACTACAAAGGTGACCACTCTTTGGGGGCAACGTGACTAGCTGTCAGGGGAGCTGTGGACGATGCTTGATGAGCGAGATGTGGCTATGAAGAGGGCCGATGTCACTGAGTAGGCACATGATGCCCTTTAGAGCCACCTTGATGACCTCGATAGGTGGTCGACAACCATGATCCCGGTAGATGTTCAATAGTTGCAGAAGGAGCTGCTGTAGGCGCAAATGATGATATGCTCCCTGCAAAGGGAGATTAGAGGGATACGTGTAGCTCTGTTTGCATCACACTCACATCGATCCTAGTCTATGACCACTGTAAAGCCTCTCCCTAGACCACAGCAGTAGCAGCCAGAGCCAGAGGGCTTCGGGAGTCATGCATTGCAGCCATAGGGACCTGTCGTTTTGTGCATTAGTTTTGTAGTGAGAGATATATATTTTTTAGATCTTTTGTATAAACATTGACACATATTTAGTAGCCACTCATTTTTGACAATAGTGGCCCAATACATGTATATGAAATTTGATATATATATATATATATATATATATATATATATATATATACTGGTTTCGACATCATGGCATTATGTACTTTTGATGTGTATGCTTCTTTATCTTCATGTAGATTGATGCTATGGATGTTGTGTATGTTTACATTAGATGTTATCATAAATTAATGAACACATATTATTGTATGTTAATTAAATACAATGATGATCTAATTTCCTTAGAAGATGTAATTTGATGCATGGATACATAGCATAGTAAGACACATGTATGTATATGTTCATACACACACACCCATGGTGATATCATAACAAAAAATATTTTTCATAATTTGTTAATGAATAATGTCAACATATGCAGCGCTACTACCCTTAAAGAGAGAACACCAAACGTATGACACGTTAGGCACTACACATAGTATCGACGAAGATGCATCACATTAATGGGCTCTTTTAGAGGCATTCCATCCATAGATGATAATCTGTAGACACCTGAACCATACACAGAGATGAAAATGTAGGGGCCTAACCAGTTAGGACTAAATTTCCCTCTTTGATCAGGTGACACATTTACATTTCTCTAATTCTCTTAGAGAACTAGGTCTCCTAACTTAAAAGTTCTATAGGAAGCACACTTTGATTATACTATCTTGATAGCGATCATTGATAAACTTTAAGATAATCGAGGGCCTATAATTGGCACTCATCAAGCATCTCCAGCTAATGCAAATGATTAGCTTGATATGTTTCATCATCAATTAACCCTTTACAGGAAACCTGTAGAGACATATCTCCAATTGTAAAGGCATGATAGCCTTGGCACCATACATGAGGTTGTAAGGTGTCATTCCCATCATTGTACGGACACTCGTGCGATAGGCCCATAAAGCATACGTTAATTGAATATGCCAATCCTTACCATGCTTATTAAATATTTTACGAAGAATGAGCTCAAGAGTCTTGTTAGACGCTTCTGCTTGACCATTAGATTGTGGATAGTAAGGTGTAGAAAATCTATGTTGAATGTGAAATTTCTCTAAGAAATGCTTTACTTCCTTGTTCTTGAATGGTGTACTAGGAAATCCAAAATGTGAAATAATGTTGTTCAAAAGAAAGCTATAGATAGCTTTAGTGTTCATGGATCGAAGTGGAATGGCCTCGACCCACTTCATGAAATAATGTGTAGCGGTAATGATGAAGGTATGTCCCTTAGAAGAAGGAGGTGATATTTTTCTAATGATATCCAACCCCCATTTTGTAAATGGCCAAGGAGAGGTCTGATTCTGTAACTCTTGTGCAGGTGTGTGAATAAGATGGCTATGTTGTTGGCATTGAGGGCACTTTTTAACAAAATCAAAGGAATCTTGTTCCATCGTTTGCTAGAAGTACCACATGTGTATTAGTTTCCTCATGAAGGATTTACCACCAAAGTGTCCACCCTCAAAGCCTAAATGGGATTCTTTAAGGGAGAGGGGTATTTCTGCTTTAGTGAGACATCAAAGAAGCAAGCCGTTATAAGATTTTTGAAAAAGAACATTAGATAAAATAACATAACGGGCTGAAATTTTTTGTATATGAGTGTGATCATTCTTTGTCGCATCATCGGGAAAGTTTCTAGTCTTTAGGTAATTGTAAATATTAGAGAACCATTCTCCCGAGTCCACATGAGAACACATAGAGGTGCCAGATTTAGGTTGATCAGAAATTGCTGGGGTCCGCAAGACCTAAACCATGAAGTGGTATTATTTTGTATCTTCATCTGAGGGTACTAGGGAAGTAGCACTTGCCAAGGCATCCACATGTCTATTCTCCCTTCTAGGGATGCTGTCAATTGTGAAAGAGGAGAACCATTTGAGCAAAGACAAAGCAAGATCCTGATACTGAGACAACTTACTTTGCTTGGCCTGATAGGCTCCTGTGATCTGGTTCATAATGAGCTTAGAATCACCCAATATGTGGAGATGTTTTATCTTTATTGCAATTGTGAAACACAAGCTGATAATGAGAGATTCATAGTCGGTGATATTGTTAGTACAAGGAAAGTCCAATCAAAAGGAGAGAGGGACTGTTTTACCTTCGAGTGACATTAAAACCACACCCACCCCAAAACTAGTCTAACATCTCGACCCATCGAAGCACATTTTCCATTCAAGGTCATAGTTAATCGCATCAATTTTCTCATTAGGAAACAAATCCAACCCCGGGAAGGAGTAAGATGAGGGAGCATCTGCTAATTGGTTGGAAACTACTTGACCTTTAATTGACTTTTGAGTAATGATCTTTATGTAAAACTTAGAGTGACATTACCCATTTTGCTAACCTCATAGTCGACACTAGAGAATAAATGCTTTAGAAGGTCACTTTTTACAATGACATGCATTTTAGCATGGATAAGGTAGTGCCTTAACTTCTGTGTAGCAAAGAAAAGAGCAAGGCATTGCTTCTCCATGGAGGAATAACAATTTTCATAATCAACTAAGCTGACATCATCATATTGGGCCAACAAAGCTGCCAAAGCATATGGTGATGCTGCGAAGTAAAGTAAAAAGGGTCTATCTTGCATAGCCAACTCAATACAAGAGGATTGGCCAAATAAGGTTTGATTGAATCAAAAGCTTTTTGGCACTCTTCATCCCATATGAAGTGAACATATTTCCTTAATAAACAAGTGAAGGGAAGATTACGATCAACCAATTGAGATATGAATCTATGAATCGCCTAAATATTCCTTTGTAAACTTTGCAATTCGGTAATGTTCCTGGGTGGAGGCATGCTAACAATAACATCAATCTTATTTGTATCAACTTCGATTCCAGAGTGAGAAAATATAAATAAAAAAAGTTTGTCGGAATCCACGCTAAATACACACTTAAGGGGATTGAGTCTCATCCTATAGAGCCGAATTCTCTCAAAAATAAGATGAAGGTTCTTTACATGATCTTGATGAGTTATAGATTTCGCCAAGATTTCATCAACATGATCCTCTAAGATCTTATGAATGAAGTCATGGAAAATTAGGGTCATCTCCCATTGGTAGGTAGCTCTCGCATTCTTTAGCTTAGATCGCATGACCACATAATAGAAGGTACCAAAAGGGGTAGTGAAGGTTGTCTTGTACTGATCTTCCAGATTAATACGGATCTGATTGTAACCCTAGAAACCATCCATAAAAGATAACAGTGCATGGCCTGTAGCCGAATCCACAATCATATCTATATTAGGCAATGAAAAATCATCCTTAAGAGAAGCCTTATTAAGATCATGAAAGTTAATGCATATACGACTACGACCATTAGGTTTACTAATGACAACTATGTTTGAGATCCAAGGGGAGTAGTTGATTGGATGGATAAAGCCTACTTTTAACAACTTCTCTATCTTAGTCTTAACCATCAATGCCACCCTCAGATTGATCTTTTAAATTTTTTGCTTAACTAGCTTGGCGTCGGGACATAGGATGATATTGTGAACCACTATAGTCTCATCAATACCAGACATGTCCTCATATGTCCAAGCAAAAATATCAGGATGAGAATGTAGGAGATTGGAATGTTCGTCTGCTTCTTCTGAAGAAAGACACTTCCCAATCTTAATTACTTTTTTAGAAGACTTAGGATCCATAGAGATTTCAGTAGTATCTCCTTTAAGGAGATAACTATGATCTTCGGGATACAATATTGGAATATTATTGCCAACATTGGATAGAGGGTCTTCCTCATCAGCACTCAAGATGAACTCTCTGAAGTATGCTTGTTTATGCAAGTGATATGGGAATCGTCTTTTGTGATGAAAGGGAGGAAAAGGGGAGTAGGAACCTAGGAATTCCTCAAGTGCTTCATCTGAAGAGGAGAAATTTAAAGGGATTTTATCGGCCTTCCCCCTATCCTCTATCAATTCAAGATGGACCAAACTCAATGGTTCGGTTGAAATCATATTAACACTCCACCAAGATTTCTACTTAGATTGTTCAATAGAGCATCCAAAACCTAGATAACAATTTCGTAGCTTAAACTAGATAGGGACTTGGATTCCTTGCTTGAAACACCCTAGTCCTTTCTACCTATAACCATATTGAGGAGCGAGTTCATATCCAAAACCATAACGAGTTTGTAAAACTTCGGGAGGTGGTGACTCTATGTAGAGGGTTTCATTCCACCAATGAACATCAAATGCAGCTATGGGAGCACTTTCACCCTCTTCACTTAGTTTGCACCCATTAAACTCCTTCACAAGAGTGGCATTACTCTCCTCGGTAGGGGAAGGACTGGTCTTTTGGATAGGATTACACTTCTCTTCCTTAATGGGAGCATCATCCACCTGCTCACATTAGAAGCATTCGGGAACTCTATACGAGAAGGACTCACTTTGTATTCTGCAATGAAGAATTCTGAGAATTCCAAAGAGCCCCTATCATTTCCAAGGAAAGAATTTGACTCCGAAGAAGAAGGAGAATACAGGGAAGACTTAGGAGTCTCTACTTTAGGTGATTTGTCTTTAGCGTCATTCGCTTTAGGGACAACCTCCACGGAGGGTATCATTAAGGAACATGCCATAGTGTCAACGGTTAAGGATGGAATACAATTCTTAAGAGTGGAGATGACTGAAACCTGAACTACAACCGCTAGCAAACAAAGGTGAACATCTTTTGGATCAACTTTAATCGTGACCACTCGATTATTTGCAATGAACTTTAAGAAACAGTGTAAAGTAGAAGTTACGACACCCATAACATGAATCTAGGGTCTCCCCAAAAGGAAATTGTACTTGGTAAAGGGCTAGAAATCACATAAACCAAAGTAGGCAAGGTAATGAGACCTACCTGTAAAGGTAGTATTATCGTGCCTAGAGTTTGATGGATGGCATTATCGAACCCATGAATGTACAAGGAAGAAGCAGCTAGAGAAGATGAATCAACTTTAATCTTAGGTAGTAGATCAATACCATAGACATTGAGAGCCGAACTGATGTAAATGATAGTATGCCTAATACCAATATTATTAACATTAATTATAACCATCAAGGGGTCCACTTGCTTCTGCACATCTAGAGGTGAGAGTTCTTGTGGATGGAATGTGATGTTTGACAAATCCGCTCGAATATGAGCCAACAATGCATTAACATCTGTAGGCCTAGCAGAGGTAGGAAAGAGGATCTTCTGCAAGGCTTCTTGAAGCAAATCCCAAAGTGAGATCTTAGCTGGAGTAACACAAAGTTGCTCGACAAGATCATAATCACCTGGTGCTTTGATCACAAGTTTAGGTGTTGAAGGAAGGCTTGGTTGAGAAGGTGGTAGAGAAGTAGGAAATTGAGTAGGTTGAGACATAGGAACAAGAGGTTGTTGATCCAAGTTTTGTTTGTTTCTTCTTGTATTATATGTGTGCCCAATAACATTATAAGAAGTGGAGTTTGTAGCTTTTACGAACCTTGAATATAAGTCAGGTGAATCATCTCGATATGAAATTTTGTAGATGAAATGATCTCCCTAGAAGAAGGGCTAGCTAGGGTCATCTAAATGATGGTTTTCTTAGGGCTTGGAGGAGCCACTGAGACCACCACTACATTTACCAACTCCTCAGCTTGTAGAGAGGAAGTTTGCTCAAAAGGTTTGCAAATAGAGAAGGGCACTTCTAAGAAGTCATCTAGAGCATCATCCAACATATCAGAATCTTCCTTAGAGAAGGTGTTATCATAGACAAGAAAACATTGTAAAAATAGATCTAACATGTTTCACGTTGAGCTCACCAAAATGTAAGATAAGAGGGATTCGTTGCACATGAGTCTCTTTGTTCTCAATAGATCACTAGGGAACGAATTTTCCTTATCCACCTCAACATAATGAAACTTGCAAAGGAAATAGGTACACGTTAACTTTCACAGAAAACTACTTTAGATCCCGAGGGAGTGAAACTTCTAGATTTTTTCCTCCAATAGAGGAGCTCTTAGCTAAAGGACAACATCACATATTTGGGATGCCAACGTGGCATGTTGTCATCCAAATGGCATGTTGACATCCTAAGCAACAAAAAGCTTAGGCACTCAGGTGGGCAGAATAAAGTTTCACCTCCTAACTTAGATCTAAGGTCTTCTGAATAGAATAATCAAACATAAAGAAAAAACTTAGAGTAAAGCACAAAGAGAAATAGGAGAGAACTTACTTTCAATCGGACATTCGGGTCTTCACTCCAAGCTGTGCTTTGAAATCTACACACAGAAGAACAAGGGGAAAAGGTTGGGGCTATATAGATGTCAACCTCAATCAGACCCCCATTTTGGTGTTCCCACCTCCATAGACAACCAGATAGGAAAGGGGTGTAAACAAAATAGACAAAGTGTGTGGTGAAAGCAAACCCACTTGAGGAGTAGAACTCACACCACTAAGTAGTAAATGGGCAAGTAGATAGAAAAGAGTAAGAGAGAGAGAGCATTACCCATGGGCCTAGACCCTCTCCAGAGCACAAAAATGCATCGTTGAGTGGTTGCTTGAGAGTTGTAGTTGCTGGGAGGACCTCCGTCCAACATGGCTTCACTTGTGAGAGTGTTGTTATCAAGAATGAAGATAACTCAAGAGTGAAAAGTGAAGAGAGAGGTTGATTGAATTAGTTGAGTTCCCCCAAATGAGAGCAAATGAGAGGTTTTTGTTGCATGCAAGTGTAGAAAAGAGCAGTTACATCTGAAATCTAACTGTTAGGACACGTGTTGAGAGAGTCAAGATTCTAGATTCCTCATTTCAAACTTGAAAAACCATCAGGATGCTAGCACACCGCACAGACATCTGTGTGTCGCGCAAGTGTTTGAGGCCTAGATTTTTGAGAAATGTGTCTTTAGGCTTCTGTTTCTCCACCACTGGTCCATATGAGGTCAGAATTGTGAAATTTTGACTCATGGTATTTTTGTCATTAATGCTAGGAAAAAGTGCAAAAATGTGGAATTGCCCCTAGGTGCAATTTTGCGACATTATAGGTTCTAATAATTTTGTGAACGTTGTGGCCTTTCACCAAGCTTTTTTACATACTAAGCAAAGACATTTTACTAATATTATTATGGAATCTAACTCAAAAATCATGGTTGATAATTTCAAAAGAAAGTTCACTTCTCACTTCAAGTAGTGACAATTCAATGATGTAAGAAAGAAATCCACATCCTTATTCATGGTATCAATGTTGTTAAGTGGAACCATATTAGAAGAGAAGGAAATAAATAGTTAATTTTTTGGCTAAATCAATGTCTAATTGGAATGACATTAAGGTTGATACTAGAAATGACCACGATTGCCTTCTCTAGGACATGACTAGACACTCTAGTGATTTTGTGCATGCTGAGTATAATGTCTCTTTAAATTCATAATTCCTTCTAGTGTGTTTTTGGTTTGTGTACAAATTCTTTTGGTACTCTTCCTATTTATTCTACCATGGTTAACTTTATTATTACTATTTTTCAATGGTTTTTCTATTAGTCCAATTTTTTAAACATAAAAGAAAGTTTTATTTCTAATACATAGAGCATGTACAATTTTCAAGGGTACAATTCTTTTATGTCCTATCTATAGGGGTTGGAGGTTTCCTTCTCTATTGCTAATTGTTGTTTTCAATCTATTAGAATTTTCTTGATTCTTAAAAAATGATGTGCCATATGTCCTTTTAAGACAAATAAACTTTATAATTGTTATTTTTAATATAAAATTTTACACTTTTACGTTAAAAATCCCTTAAATTATAAATGTAAACTCAAACTAATAAGAATCAAAACTAATTTCTAAAAATAAATACAAATGTAATAGATAAAACTTAAAGTTATGTACCACTGCTCAATAATATTTGCACACTTGTTATTCAATAAAAAACTACTAACTTTTAGAAAAAATTGTGTCCACTTAAACATTATTTCGTAAAAGACAAGATCAAAATAAACAAAAATAAAAATTAACTTATGATATTGCTATCAAGATTCAACCGTGTAGTTTTACAACCAACTCATTGACCCATGTTTCATGAGTAGTAGTTCACAAGAACCCAGCTCTTATGATAATGAATGGTCCACTTAACATTCATTGCATCTAGGTGATACTCACAGAGGTGAAGCACTGGACCTTCTCGGAAAGTCACCCATCCCAGTACAACACCAACTCAAATACGCTTAACCACAAAATTTATAGATTTGAAGATAAATCTGAAAGTTATTAAATTTTCACCGTTACAAATAGATGCAACAGAAGCGATATAGACAATCTAATTAGACACTACACCGAACTTCCCTGCAAAACTAAATGCCGACCATGTGACACGATGTCAATGCATTAATAATGGGGATCAGAGTGATTGGTAGTTAGCAGTTGGGGTCGGTAGTAGTCACAAATATATTTACCTACCTTGCAGAAAAAGAGGCTTGAAGCATTCATGACCGTTTTAAAGACCCACTGCAAGTTCATTCACACTTCTGAACATCAAGATACGTAGCATCTTTATCAACGCTATTCATTTAACATATCTACAACATTGTATTTCTTCTCAACTTTAATGGTTTGGATTGAATGACACCGCCCGTCTTTGGTGGCACCGACAGGAGCTCCTAAGCCTATATATACATTCACAGACTTGCCCAAAACACAAATTCATTTGTTTTTTCTGTTCTTTGTTTGAAGATGGCCAAGGCTGTGAGCTTGGATTTGGAATTGAAAGTCCCTGCCAAAAAGCTGTGGGAGGCTGTCAGGGAATCTGCAACACTTTTTCCCAAAATCTTGCCTTCTCTCTTCAAAAGCATTGAAATAGTGGAAGGAGATGGGAAGAGTGTAGGCACTGTGAGGCACATCAAGTATGGAGATGGCATGGCTGGGCTGACATTTGCCAAGGAGAAGATTGTTGCAGTGGATGAGCAGAACATGTGGGTCACTGTCACTCTGATAGAGGGTGAGCTCCTGGGGCTCTACAAGCTGTTTAAGGCAACTCTGAAGGTGCTTCCAGGAGGTGATGCCAATTCCTGCCTTGTGAAGTGGAGTGTTGAATTTGAGGCTGCCAGTGCTGAGGTCCCTCCTCCTGATATGGCCAAGGAATCTGCTGTCAAGACTTTCAAGGCCCTTGAGGGCTATATTCTGACCTCTGCTTGACTCAGCAGAGCTTTCCCATGTTGATATGTACTAGAATAAAGGTTCAGAGAGGGTATTATGTGTGTACTGATTATTGAACCAATTTCAGGTTGGTCTTGCAAGAATCAGTTTAAGATGTGGATAACCTCTTCTTTGGAGAGATAATATATGAGTATTGGCGCTGATAATGTTGTTTTTAATTTTTTAATTTTTTTTTAATAAAGTTTTTTATTAAACAATATTGATAATATAAAATAGTACAATATTAAAAAAAAATTAGGTTGGTAGAAGTGCACACTTATAAAATTTAAGAGGAAAAAGTTGGAAACAAAGACAAGAAACATAAGGTAAAGTTCAAAAAGTACTAAGTAGTTAATGCTATATTAGTAGAGGGTGGAACCTGATCATCCAACTTTCCCCACACATCTATAATAAATACACGTCATAGTAACATTTGAGTTGATTTGATCATTTAACTTGGAAAACTCTAAAAAACTGAAGGTAAAAAGCTTTTCCTTTTTAGTGGGGATTGCCCACAAAATATAGAGATCCAAATGACATTCTGGTAATGTGCTACCTTGTGAATGATAAGTTACACTCTCCTACTTAGGTTGTGAATGATGTCTTCAAGGAATAAAAGTATGGCTTGGTTTAAGTTTTATAGTTGAAGTAACCATTCCACGTTTTCATCAATTCATTTCTTGTATTTTTAATGTCTAGGTACATATAATTTAAATATTACTCTCCAATGGTTAAATGGTAAATAATACTTTTATACCTCATCCCTATCAAAAAGTAGTAGATAGCTGTCCTACTTTATTGGCCAAAGTTCACTTTTGAGCATTAAATCGGGAGATGTTTAAGAATAGCCATGTATGCAAGATTTATATTTAAATTTATAAATTGTTGTTCATGGTTAACCAAATTAGGTCAATGGGCCTATGTGATAAATACAATTGATATAGAAGTACATGTAAGAAAAGTAAAGTAAAATTTATAAATTAGAATTGTAAACTTGTTCCTTTACAATTGATGGTGAAGATGGAATCTAAATATGAACATTGAGATATTGATGAATTTTAAAAATGAAAAATTTCTATTGCATCATCTCTCTAATGAATAGAGATACACATATTTGATCTTCATAATGAATCAAATTGTAAGGAGAACCATGATTTTCTCCGAAGAGATAGTAGAATCTTTCACAACCTTTATATTTCATTGGACATATAAATTACAAGCTACTTCTTTGATTCTATTTCATTGTTGCAAAGTGTTTAGATTTAGGTTCACCGATCTCTCAAAATAAAGTGCTTTAACTCTATACCAAGTTGAGAACGTACTTGCAAATGACTTAGATTAAATTCCAAATCAAAAGCAACCTAGTGTACTTGAGAAGAATATTACATCTATTTTCTATATGAATATAGTGCTTATAGTGATGCATTTTTATGACAATGGTTTCATCTTCTATATGAATATAATGCTCCAAGCCTAGTGATTCATATTTTATAAGAATGGTTATATTGGTTTTTGAAGTCGATTTTATACAAGTGAAAGGAAATAAGTGTTGGATCTCTAAGAAATGTTTGAAAATTTTATCTAAGAAATAATAATATACTATGATAAAAAAATTCTAATTAAAAGATTGATAAAAATAAAAAAATTGCATCTTTAAAGCATGAGATTTATTACTTTTCTTTTCTATCCTCTTTAAGTGTGCTAATGTTTAATTACTTCATTCAAAAAAAATAAAAAGATAAGCAACTAATAAGAAAATTTAATCTAGCACTTCACTTTACTTTTCTAAAAAGAAACTATTTTGATAAAGAAATGCAACTAAATAAGGAAAATGGTTTTCTTATTTAAACTATGAAAGGAAGATGGAGAAAATTTTGGAATATCTAATCTTGTGTACACCCACATTTAATTATAGTTGTCTTTACTTTCAACTCAAGATTTTAAAAAATATTTTCTTAAATTAATTATAAATCACATCTCTTTCTAAAAGGTCATTGCATTTATGTAAAGCTATCTACATTCCTTTCTAAGAGAAACTAAGAAGTTTTTAGAATTTGTAATATTTTAATATTTGTTTTCTAATGAAATAAACTCAACATGCTCTGATACCATGATGGCAAGGGAGACTATCCTTTTCAAATCTAATCACAAACACACATACAAATCTATGCAAGAAAACAAATTAAATTAAACACAAAAAAATGGAAGATAAATATGTGTGGACAATGATTTTGGTATCCAAGGGTTCTCTACTCTTCTAGGGTTTTTCATCTAAAAGGAGAGAAATGGACCCAAAATGCTAATGTCTACACTCAAGATTAATGAAAAAGAGATGCAATGTATCTAAATGTGATGTCCTAATGCAACAAACTGAAAATGAAATGATTTATTAATGTTAATCCTAAGAAATGCAAAGTGATGGAAAACACAGTGTGATATGCAAAAATACCTAGAAATGAAGATAAATTGTAATAAAAACCGATGAAAATGGAAGTGTGCACTTAGAGGTTGTAAAAGGATGGAATGAAGGTCGGGAATCTTGAAAAAACTGTTGCAGAAGCCGACTGGGACACTTGTGCCAATCTGGGCGACTTAGTCCCAGATCTGGAAAAACTGCTTTGGAGCTCGTTTAAGCCAAATGGGTGTCAGAATCTATAAAAAATTCTGAAAAAAAGGTTTAGTGGGACTAAGTTTCCATTGTTGGTGAGTTAGTCCACTTCTAAATTTCTAAAAATTTGAAAGTGGAAATGGAAGCCCTCGATCTACACTTTAGTTCCTGATTGGTATCCAGTTCTGAAACTTTGATTTTCGGGCCTGAAAGTGACTTTTAGTGGGTATTTTGGTTTGCAAGCATAGAGAGGTCTTCAAAAAATTTACAACTTGATCTTTAATGATTTCCAAGCCTTCAAGATACCTAAATCTACAAACACACAATGAAAGAGAAAGAAATGGTGGATGTTAGGGCATGGGGGTTTGCCTTTGTCAAACCCCTTTTTAGGTAATTAAACCAAAATGGAGAAATAAAAAAATGAAGCATGAAGCAATGGAGTTAGAGACTTTCCATGATGTTTGATCTTGATTTTCTGCAATAATAGATGAATATTTTTCCCTTGAATGTCTAAAAATGCTATCTTGATGACTTATAATGCCAAAACCCTAACTTGCTTGACTTGAGAACATGATGAATGATGAATGATGAATGAATGATTATGACTTTAGATTCTTATGAATTAGGGTTTAGAGACTTATATTTATAGGAAATTCACCTTATTTTCCCGTTAATTTGATCCCCAATGCCGACATGAAAGAAAAATTAACTTGAACTTCAAAATTTCCCGCTTAAACCTTGAAAATAGGCCAAATTGGACTAAGTCACCATGCTGGGTGACTTAGTCCCACTTGGAAGGGAATCATTTGCCCAAATGGGAAACTTAGTCCTAGAGGAGCCCTTTTGACAATTGGAATGTTGGGGAATGAAGAATTTTAGTTCTTATGTTGATTTCATTGGGTATTTGGTCAAATTATGCCTTGGGATGCACAATATGGGGTCATAGGGGCCTATTAATGATGATGTAAAGCTCAATTAGGGATTGTGACACAAAATTCAATGTGAAAGTGTGATTAAATACACTTTACAACACTAAAATGAGGTCCACATATACTAGGGAGGCACAACATCCAATGTAAATGTGTAAGACACATTACAACACTAGATTAAGATAAGGTTTAAGTTATAAGCCTTCTAGATTAATGTGAAAATTCCATTAAATACATTTTGCAACATTGAATTAGGGAAAGATGGGTCCATTAAGTCTAGAGAAGTGTGAAATCCTTTTACAACACTTTACAAGACATTGTTAGACACATTTTATTCAGTTTGCAAGGGTCCAAGACCTAGTGTGGATGTGTAAAACACCTCACAACACTAGATCAAGGCCTCATTAATTCCAATTTGTCATCAATTATTCCCATATCAAGCAAAGTATGCACTTTTTGGCGACACAATTTGCAACATATATTAAGTTCAAATTTGAAAATTAATTACATAATCATGGAGCTCATATGCTCACATACAACATGGGATTCACACATACAAAAATCTGCAACCTAACATTCCAACATCATTCCAACAACATCTGGATATGAAACCACCAACTCTCCAAATCCCCTCGTTCACCAAATGAACGAGCATCAATAAGTAGAAATTGGGTGAGAAGAAACCACTATTGGTTTCTCAAATCAACCTCGAGTAAACCACCAAGGAAAAAACCCATCACTTCCTTCCTATCAATGCTCTATCATTTGCTATAATTTTCTAAAATGGTTCTGGGTTTGGTGCACCTCATTTCCAGCTTTCCGGATCATTTTTAAATTCTTAATTTTATTATCGTATGAGAAAGTTATGACTGTTTTACTGAGACCGAGTCTCATAGATATGACCCAGACAATCTTTTCTCTTTCTCCAAAAATAATAAAATGCCATTCAAACCTCCAAAATGCTCATTACTCCTTTCTAATATGGATTTCCCCTTCTTGGCATGTGCATTCAATTTTCAATTCAAAATTTTCTTCCCACCTTACACCCACTCTCTCCTTTCCATCAATTCCCATCATTCCAGTCCTCCAACAAGGCAATATCATTTTTTTTTAATGGAGTTACAATTTACAATAATTGTCCACTCACAGGCTTGGACATGGAAGTTTTCCATTTTAGAAAACTAAAACTTCTCAAATATTTTAAAACAATAAAAAAAGTGATTCAATTAATTAATTGATTTTCCCACAATCCATCACCAAATTCTGCTACATTGGAGGAGTTGAAAATTTCAACAATTTACACTTGCAGCCAAAAATCAAAATAAAAACACAAGCATAAAACTTTAAAATATTTTTGGTTGTGCAGGATTGCTTGGTACCCCAAGATGCTCCTGCATCATTTTCGAAAATCTCTAGAAAGAGGAGTGTGAAGGAGAACTCTAGACATATGTAATAACTTCACTTGTAAAAGGGGGAGAATAGAGAAGATAATTATGATACAACATTTTCATCAGTACAACACACATTTTATGTATATCTTTTTTTTGTGAATAGTTTGTTGTTTTTATATAGCAATATATTTGTGGGTAAGTGCAAACTAATGGGTTTACACTTTTAGTGGAAGCATTGGGCTTGGAAAATATTGATAGGAATAGGTACTCATTTCA
This sequence comes from Sequoia sempervirens, assembly GCA_007258455.2. Classification (NCBI taxonomy): domain Eukaryota; kingdom Viridiplantae; phylum Streptophyta; class Pinopsida; order Cupressales; family Cupressaceae; genus Sequoia; species Sequoia sempervirens. The sequence goes on from VDFB02344095.1 coordinate 25,554, forward strand.
TCAAGAATGGGTACCCATCTTGAAATGCGGTCTTGATCCAAAATACATATCCACTATGAATAGGTACTTATTATGCTTTGAGATCCCATGCCTAAATATGTGCCTATTATAAATGCATGCCCATTTCATAATAGGTACACATTTTCTGAAGCTATTTTTTTTAATCTCTACTAGCTCATTTTAACCTACATTCAGATAATGAAAACAATTTTTGGAGAGTTTCTCAAAATGGGTACTAGTATCTATGACTACCATCTACCACCTATTTCTATCTCCTCCTTCTTCAGTGCCATTTTCATCATCTCCATGTAGTTTTTTCCATTTTTAATGCATTTTTTAATTTTATAGGGTTTAAGGTTTGTAGGGTTAATAGGTATTGAAATTTTAATATAAATTTTGTATAAATAAGGTTTAGGGTTTGTAGGATTTTCTGGGTTTGAATTTTGATGTGGCTAAGTGCAAGAAGTTGGGTCCAAAAAATGTTAAAAAAGTAGAGGTGTTTTTTTTTTATAGAATTTGTCATAGTTGGACTGAAAATTTGAAGCACTTATGCACTTCAAATCTTAAAAAAGTTCAATAATATAAAATTTAGTATTTTGAGTCTAGTTTCCAAATATGTAATGTATTCTAATACCCAAATGATGCAGATTAATTTTTAATAGGCATGTATAAAAATCACTTTCAAAAGTCACTTTTTTAGGACCATACCATGCACGTATACGAATACCATAATTTGACCTAAATAAAAGTATTTTTCTAATTCCTTTTGGGGAAAAATGTGTAATAAACTGAAGATTGATGAAGATTTTTTTTATAATTTTTTTCTAAATATTTTTAACTAATTTTTTATTGGACCTAATTACTATTTTTGAAAAACCTCATGTACGAAAACCATAATTAGACCTAAACTAATCATTTTTATTTTTATTTTTCATTTTTTAGGGAATTTTTTCTAGATTGATGTCATATAATTTTTTTACAAACAAAATTAACAAATTAAAAGTTATTAAAAAAATAAAAAAGCTCAATATTTCAAGTTTATGGACGAGTTTCCTTGGAAATTAATTAAAAAATAGAAAACATAATCCAATCATAAATTTTTTTATATATTTGAAAACTAGAGATTATGATCTATAATGGGTTTTAATTTCATAAATGATGAGGGCCACATCGTCTGAAACCCACAAAAATCATAACAATAGATACCAACATAGAAGATGTGAGACAAAAAATAACTCTTTCAATTATTTTTAGAAAATGAAATTACAAATTCAAAACTTACATTGCTACATCCTCATGGGCTTGATTCATTACAACAAAATCAACTCTAAAAACACAATATATTATTCGAAGCCACAATCTGCACTAATGGAGCCACCTCCTTCAATCCCCACTTATCCCTTTTTATTTTACCCAATAACCACCCTAGAATGTTCTAGAAAGTGTAACTTTCCCTTTTGTTTTGGTGCCAAAAGTCCCGCCGTTTGATTTCTTGAGTAGGAAGATATTTTGATGAAATTCACTTTTTAGTGGGGCAGCTTCGCAAGGCCATAACTTTTGATTTGGGTGTCTGATTTTCTATTATAACATATCATTGGAAAGATCTTGAAGGGATCTACAATGTTGAACCCATAAGAGATTGGTTCATCCACTTTTTGAGTTGTTTTGGGGCTTCTAAAGTTTTCATAAATGAATTTGAAGCTGCATTGGAGAAATTTCTAAAGATGGAAACTTTGATATCTCCCAAACTGTGCAGTGGTTTGAGATGATTCTTTCACAATCGAAAATGTTTTTCAGTTCTGCTCCTTAGGGTAATTTTTAGGTCCATATGAGCTCGTTTAGGCTGACTTACTAAAAATAGTATGTGACTATTTTTTTCCTTTTTCTGACTTATGACTATTTTACACCCCCTAACTGCCATCATTGGACTCAAAACAACTAAAGAAAATAAGGAAAGACATTTGTTTTTGGGTGATGCAAGATTTCCCTACACCACTAGATGCTCCTACATTAGACACATAGGGTAATTTAAAAAGTGGCCTTGTCACTTCTCAAGAGTTAGAGGGAAATCAAGACAGTTAACCTCAGCCTTAGACAACCAGGATGAATCTTCAACATGCCTCCCTCTCCACTTCACCAAGTACTCTGCATACTACCTGTTTCTTGTGCTTCTACCCACACGATTATCCAAAAATTCTTCTATCTCCTCCTTTTCTGAAGTAGGTGTTGGAATATTCCATTATGCTTCCATTATTTCTTCATCAATTCCTCCTTCATGATATTTTCTGAAGTAGATGTTAAACACAGGTGAAATATGAATTCCATCAGACAACTCTACCTCATATGCATTTCTTGAATCATGCTTCTTTAGGATCTTGCATGGTCCAAACTTCTTCATCTTTAACTTGTTGTATGTACCAACTGGAAACCTCTTCTTTCGCAAATGAACCATGAATTCATCCCCTACTTGGAACTCCTTATACCTCCTTTTTTTATTTTCCTTAGCCTTATATTATGACTTCATCTTATTGATATTTTATTTCACCTCTTCATGCAAATTCTTTAGGTGCTCATCAAAATCTTTAGCCTCAACACTACTCTTCTCTCCCTTATCCATCTTTCTCAGTTCAAAAGTAGCTCTTGGACTACTCCCATACACAATCTAGAATGGTGATTTACCAATGCTCCTATTGATAGAATTTTTATAAGAAATTTTTTCCTGTGGTATAACCAAATCCCATCCCTTGGGCTTATCTCCTACTAAGCATCTTAGCAGGTTACCCAAAATCCTATTCACCACCTTTTTTTTCCATCAGTTTGTGGATGGTGTGTAGAACTAAACTTCAAATCTTTCTTCAACTTCTTCCATAATGTCCTTCATAAATACCCAATAAATTTGGTATCTCTATTTGAAACTATACTCTTCGATATACCATGTAGTCTCACTACCTCTATGAAAAACAACTCTACAATATGAAAATCATTGGTCTTATGACATAGAATGAAATGTGCCATCTTTGAAAATCTATCCACCACCACAAATATGGAATCATGCCCTTTATGTGTCCTTGGCAAGCCAAGAACAAAATCCATGCTAACATCCTCCCATGGCCTCTCAGGTACAGGTAATGGCTGATACAATCCAGTATTCTAACGTGTTCCTTTCACCATCTAACATACTCTACAGCTCTACACAAACTTCTTCACATCTTTTTGTAACTGTGTCCAGTAATAATTCTCACTAACAAGAGCAATGGTCTTATCTCAACCGAAATGTCTAGCCAATCCTCCACTATGCTTCTCCTTGATTAGATTCTCTATCATATAACTCCTTGGAATGCACAATTGGATTCCTCTAAACAACATCCCATCTTGGATTAGGAAATCCAACCATCTTGTCCTATCCAATGTAATAGGTTCCAAACAAGCCTTCCAAGCTTATGCAAAGTCTAGATCTTCAAGATACAAACTCTTGAGTTCATTGAACCCAACAACCTCTATATTCATCTCTATCAACAAACTTTTCCTTCTACTCAAGGCATATGCAACTTTGTTTGACCTTCCACTCCTATGCTTAAAAAAAAAAGTATAGCTCTACAAAAACTCCACCTATTTTAAGTTCCTTTGATTTAACATTCCTTGACTATTGAGATATTGCAAAGCCTGGTGATCAGTATGTAAAACAAATTATTTTGGCAATAAATAGTGTCTCCATTTATTCAAAGCTTGAACTATAGCATAAAAATCTTGATCATAGACATAATATTTCTTCTTAGCATCATTCAACTTCTCACTAAAATAGGCAACAAGCTTACCTTCTTGATTCAAAATATCTCTTATGGCAGTGCCACTAGCATCATAATCTACCTGAAAGACCTTATTGAAATATGGAAGTGCCAAAATAGGTTGCTATGTGACTTTCCTCTTCAACATATCAAAAATATTTGCTGCTCCTATAGTCCATTTAAAATTATTTCTATCCCCTCTCATTGCTTCAGTTAGAGGTGCACAAACACTATTGAAATTTTTAATAAACTTTATGTACAAAAAATTGCTAGACCATGAAATGATCTTACCTCTGTAACACTCCTTGGGGTAGGCCATTCGATGATAGTTCTCATCTTCTCTAGTCCATTTTAAGACCCTCTACTGAGACAACAAATCCAAGATACAACAACTCCCTCTTCACAAAACTACATTTCTTGAAATTAATCAACAACTTCTCCTCCCATAGCTTCTCAAAAACTCTTCGAATATGCATTAGGTGCTCCCCCAATGTCTTACTAAAAATTAGAATATCATCTAAATAAACAATAACAATTTTTCCTAAAAATTCTTTCAATACCTCATTCATAAGCTACATAAATGTGCTCGGTGCATTGGTTAGCCCAAAAGGAATGACTAAGCATTCATACAAGCCCTCCTTAGTTTTGAACAATTCCTTCCATTCATCTCCTTCTCTAATTCGGATCTCATGATATCCACTCTTCAAATCTATCTTTGTGAAGTACTCAGCTCCACTCAAACAATCCATAATGTCATCCATTCTCCGCAAGGGAAATCTATACTTGATGGCGATCTTGTTGATAGCTCTAGAATCTATACACATCTGCCATTCCCCTTCCTTCTTTGGTGCTAGTACTATAGGTACTACACATGGAATCAAACTCTCTCTGATCAATCGCTTCTGTAACAACTCTTGCACTTTTTTGTTCAACTCTCCACTCTCTGTTGGAGTCATACAATGAGCTTCCTTATTCTGAAAACTAGCTTTAGGAATTAGGTCCATCTAATGAATAATCTTTCTTACTAGAGGAAAACCTTTAGGTACATTATCAGAAACAATATCTTGAAACTCATTCAACTTATCTGAAACAATATCTTGAAACTCATTCAACTTATCTGAAACCTCTACAGGTACCTCATGAGTATCTTCTTTATCAACTCTAGGGATCAATGCAAAACACATATGCTCATGCCTCATACCTTCTAGTGAACTTCCTTCCATCAACCAAAAAAATTCTTGCATTATTGCATACCTTTTCCTTTGCCTCTTTCAAGGGTTTCAACTTTTGAAAAACTCCATCCTTTGTCAAATAATAGGTGTTGGCATGTCCATCATGTATTTCTCACCAATCAAACTACCACGGTTTTCCTAACAACATATGAAAAATATCCATAAGCATAATATCACACAATAACTCATCATGGTAATTTCCAATCTTGAACTTTATCAGACATTGTTCATTTAACAAAGCTTTATGGTCTTTCTCCGACCAAGCAATCCAGTATGGATTCATATGCCTTCTTCTCTCCAATCGCAACTTACTAACCATCTCTTCTGAAACAAGGTTATCAGTACTACCTCCATCAATAATAACATTGCAAAATTTACCTTCACACTTACATTGGGTGCGAAACAAATTCTTCCTTTGAGTTGGTTCTTTCTCCTCATTTAGCAAGGATCTTCTAGTAACAAGAACCTCTCTTTCTACATCCTTAGAATGTGAAGACTCAACATCTTCATCTACATGTGCAACTTGTGCATTACCGTCAAGTCTTCTATTTACCCTTCCTTGATGTTGAGCACACTCATAGGCTTGATGTCCTTCTTCACACTGGAAACAGGTTCCATGAAATCCTCCTCTTCCTGGTCCTTGTCCAAATCTTCCTCTTCCTCTTTGGTCTCCACTATTCTAATCATGAGGATGGTAGGTGTTACTCCTTTATGGTTCTGAATGCTTTTGGATCCTTCACCCTTCTTTTTATCTTCATTTTGATCTCCATATGACTGTCCACTAGTCTTTCCACCATGACCCCCACCTTTTTGCTTACTTTCAAATCTTCTATTAAAATTTTCTTCTACCTTCATTTAGAAAATTGATATGCATCTTCAATGGTAGACATTCTTACCAGATCCAACTCTTCTTGAATACTCAACTTCAACTCATTTATGTAATGAGAAAATTTCTCCTTATTGGCCTCAGAATGGCTTGTTCTAATCAAGACACAATATAACTCTTCTATATACTCCTTGACAAATTATTGCGCTTGTTTCAACCCTTGCATCTTCTTCAAAAAATCTACCTCATAATCGTCAAGAATGAATTATCTTTTCAATATGTCCACCATACGATCCCATCTTGTTATTTTCTCTTTTCCTCTTTGATTTCTTTCTAATTGTACCTCTTTCCACCAAATATTTGCATGACCCTTTAGCTTGGTCTTTGAAAATTTGACCCCCTCAGGATCTTCCACTTCCTCATACTCAAATTACTCCTTCATATCGTTGATCCAATCAATCAACTCTTCTGGGTTATGATTTCCAAGAAATGTAGAAACTTTGATCTTTGGCCTTTTCCCAATCTTAGAGATGGCATTAAATAATTTGACTTACTCTGGATCTATTACATCTTGTTCTTCCTCGAATTGTTCCTCATTTTTAGCTTCATCTTCACTTTCATCTCCTCTACTTGGCTCAAACCCTCGACACAAATCCTCTTGCAGTGCTCAAACTTGTCTCTATAGGGCTTTAAAACCATCTTCTGGTACAATAACATTCCTTCCACCACTATGGTTTCTTTGCAGAGGCATTCTGATCAACTTTCTCAAAAACCCACAACCACAAGTCCTGGTGCAAATTGCCTCATGTTTGGCGATCTGTTTACACATTTAGGAAAACCTACTCTGATACCAATTGATGAGGGCCACACCACCTGAAACCCACACAAATCACAATAATATATACCAACACAAAAGATGCGAGATAAAAAATAACTCACTTTCAATTATTTTCAAAAAATAAAATTACAGATTCAAAACTTACAATGTTACAACCTCATGGGCTTGATTCATTACAACACAATCAACTTTGAAAATAAAATATATTATTTGGAGCCACAATATGCACTAATGGAACCACCTCCTACAACCCCCACTTATCCCTTTTTATTTTACCCAATAACTGCCCTAGAATGGTCTAGAAAGTGTAACTTTCCCTTTTGTTTTGGTGCCAAAAGTCTCGTCGTTTGATTTCTTGCCTAGGAAGATATTTTGATGAAATTCACTTTTTAGTGGGGCAGCTTCATGAGGCCATAACTTTTGATCTGGGTGTCTTATTTTTCTATTATAACATATCGTTGGAAATCTCTCAAAGAGATCTACAATGCCAAACCCATTAGAGACCAGTTCGTCCACTTTTCAAGTTGCTTTTGTGCTTCTAAAGTTTTCATATTTTAATTTGAAGCTGCATTCGAGAAATTTCTCAAGACAAAAACTTTGATATCTCCCAAACCATGCAAGGTATTGAGACGATTCTTTCGCGACCAGAAATGTTTTTCAGTTCTACTCCTTAGGGTAAATTTTCAGGTCCATACAAGCTCATTTAGGTTGACCTACTAAAAATAGTAAGTGACCATTTTTTTCTTTTTCTGACTTCTATTTGTCTTACACCCCTTAAGTACCATCATGGGACTCAAAACAACTAAAGAAAATAAGGAAAAATATTTTTTTTGGGTGATGCAAGATTTCCCTACACCACTGGATGCTCTTGCATCAATAAACCAATTCTAAAAAGAAAATTTGTCAACTATATTGTCAATGTCAATTATTTCTCTTGACATTGCCTTTTTCTTTAAGTTGCAAGTCCAAGGCTAAGGGTTGGGTTACCAAGCCTTTCTTGAGACTAAAACCAAATAAAACAGTGGGTTGGGATTTCAGTTTTTTTAGAATGGGTACCCATTTTAAAATGAGTACTCGCTTTAAAATGGGTACTTGTTTAGGAATGGGATCCCAATCTAAGGCTCAAGTTTCCATTCTTGTCAATTTTTTTGGTTGAAAATTCCCCTCTTCATGGACCCAAATTCTTGCACTTCCCAATGTAGCAAACTAGTGTATGGATGATTATATACAATCAAGATTTTGTATTATTTTTTAGGCGATACATTAATATTAAACAAATATATATTTTGAATGGTAAAGATAACATAATCAATAGGTTAATAGAGTTTAAGAGGATTAGGATCCCCCTTAGTAACATACACCCATCCTAAATGGAAAAGCCAAAGGTACTAAAAGTTATTGGAAGTGATGAATTTCATCTTGTGAATCTAATATCATCCCAATATTACATTACAATCAATGTCCTTATATATGACATCAAACTCAATGGCGATCATATTTTTCCTTAGGATAACATGAAGGATGATCTTTCAAATAGAGGAAATCTTAATTTTGTCAAACCCATCAAAATATTTCAAGTGTTAAAATGTTTGTTTCTTCATACAATCCTATTCTTTGGAATAGGTAAAAAGGGACTACATTAAAATAACATCTTTATCATCAATCAAAACTATTTTAGTGTCTTGTATCTAATGAATTGCAATGGTTGATTCATAAGTGTTTAGACATCATTTAGTAACAAGTTATTATTCTAATAAATATATACCTAGTGTAGGTAGAAATAATCATTTTTGTGTCAATCTTATGCATGCATATTATGTTCTTGTACTTGTCCAACAAGGAGAGAATGTTCCATTATTTAGGTTATTGTATATATATATGTGTGTGTGTGTGTGTGTGTGTGTGTGTACATATATATATATATACATATATATATGTATATATATATGTATTATATGTATATATATTATATATATAGGTATATATATATGTATATATATATATGTATATATATATATATACATATATATATGTATATATATATATATATATATATACATATATATATACCTATATATATAATATATATACATATAATACATATATACATACATATATATATGTATATATATAGATTTGTGAACCTATGAAACTATAAAAAATTATGGTAAGATGATTTCATCTCCTAAATTCCTATTGAAATTACTTTTTCCTTATATGGAACATGAAAATAAAATCACATCTTATTCCCATGGAAGATAGGTTTTATTTTATAAATTCACATCTTGTAAGATTATTGCACATGGAGGCTTCGTATTGATCAAGCAATCCAACATCCATTATCAATATGAATACACTTTAACATGGGATGATCTTCATTTTATCTTTCCAGAACAATTGACGATTTCAAATTTGATGAAAATTTGAGAAAGTTGTTCTTACTTGAAATTGCTGCAATAATTGTTCAAGAAGGGTAAAAAATTGTTAATTTTTTTCTTTTTTCTTTTTTTCAAGTTTTTGCAAGTTTATTTCAGTAGAATAAGGTTTTTCTTGTTACTAATATCTTTGTTTACAACCTTTGGCCAGTAGAGGATTGGCTTTCACAATTTACTTTAGGTTCTTTTAAAATGAATTCACTTTCCTTTGGTGCACTAAAATTGAACAAGATAACTTGAACATTTATATTTGGTGCTTTAAAAATGAATTCACTTTTATTTGGTGCACTAAAACTGAAAAAGACAACTTGAACATTTTTTGGTGCATAAAATTGAATGTTTCATCTTTTTTTATTGCAATAACAACTAATTGATTTATGGCATTCTTTGTTTGAAATCTCAAATATTTGAATCTAGTGCATTTAAAACATGAATTGATATCTTTAAACACTTCATTGTTTAGCTTAAAATAAAATTGCAATAAATTATCTAATGTGTCCATTGTGATTGGAAATCCAAGTGAACATCCTCTCCCCTTACGTCTTTAGATGATCTTGGGTGACGAGAAACACTTTAGGCTCTTTCTATCTTTTTTTACATCATTACCTTTAGATCGGGCCTACCTTGAGATACATCCCACACTGAAGAATTGAAGAAGACCCAAAGTGGTTTTTCCCTTGGGTCGCTATATAAATTGACTTCAGGTAAAGCTTGGGTCTAACTAATGAGTACCTCGCCAACAGTTCCATTCAGAAAAGGGAGGTATCTACATTTGTGTGAGGTATAATCATTCCCCTAGTAAGATTGGTTAAAGCCTTAAGTGGCTTGTTGGATGCTTGCAAGGCATTAATTTTCTTGAGCAATGACTAAAAACTTTATATTAGTTTCCCACCTTATGGATTGACCATGTATTGGAAAACAATTCAATGCAAGGGATGTGTACCATACCCTGAAGCTTTTTACTCACCATATGAACTCCCTTGAGTTGAGACTGAAATCCCCAACTTAGCATAATCTACTTGTAGCTTTCCGAGGAAAGGGTGATTTGGGTTATCCTTCCATGCTAGGAGGCCCCTATTTGTCCACTCTCGCAAAGAATTAAATATATATAAATCGCTTTGGGTGTACCTACCCTTGAGTTGAAGGAGCTTCCAAGTTGTGAGCTTGAAAGTGTTACAACTAGCTTTGACCTTAGGGATAAAATTGGTTGAAGTGTTTTTTATGTGTTATTACTAGTACAAATTGGGCTAATTTTGGCCTATTATCATCAAAACATTACAATCAATTCATACACTTTGTTTGTTGTGCTTTATCAATTTTTGTATTTGAGAAACATTGTCTCAAACATCAGATAAAACAAATGTAAAAAACTTGCAAACTTTTCAAAATGAGTTGCCATCACAAAACTAGAAACTGCTAAAATAGAGTCACTACTGTGAATTTTTTCTGCTAATATCTCAAACATTATCGTAGTTGATCTAAATATTTCTCATTATTGCCTAAAAACTCCATTTACTTATTAGAGAACATTATTCAACATATAAGTCAAAATCCAACATCACCATCCTTCATTTTAGACTTGGTTTACATAGGGTTTGTGACTGCCATCTTCTGGACACAACATTTGCACCATAGCTTATCAATATCCCTCAACATCACCAAATCAACAACCAAACATCAACCTAGTCTTGGATGCGTATTGAACCCAAGAAATCAACCATTATCTTGCTAAGTGCTTTCAGAGCAATCGTTACTTGCAACCTCATAGCTAGTTCAAGTAAAGCATACACCATATCCTCTAAAGCATAGAAAAACATCGATTTGAGTATTGTGAACTATTATGTTCTAAAACTAGTGTCAAATCAAACACCAAACATCATAGCTTCATTTATCTAACAACATACAAAATCGGATCATCTCCTTATCATAGGGTTGAGTAGCAAAATGTTACCATCCAACATCAAAATCGATCATCCAACTATCCCAACATCAATACATAACAAAAAACCAACAACCTTTGTCCAAAAGGTATACACATATTCCCTTTGTACATCAAAAACATTTCAAACAAAAACATCACAACATGCAACCATAACATCCCAACAATATATCAATGCCAATCTATCACCTGAATTTAGTCCCACTCTATACATACATGGAGTCATCATACCCCACTAGCTACAACAACATAGAAACTCTAGGTTTCCCCATTTGAGACTTTGGAATACCTTGTCACATGTTAGATTTTAATTAATGTACAAAGTCACAAATCTATCAAACATACCATCAAAACAGTGAGTCACAAATCAACATCTTGAAAATCATCAAAAAATGGATTCATATCATCAACATGTTCAACATCAAGACATTGCATATCAACAACCACAACATCAGCAACAAGATCTATTCTTACAACATCAAAACATGACATACCATCAACAACCTCAATAATCATCACGAAAAAAATAGTTGTTTCCATCCAATAACACCACTAAACGTAAATACACTTCTTTAGGGTAGCCATTTGAGGGGGTGTTAAATGCATTAGTCAATGCTAAAATTATCACTCTTCTAAAATCAATAGGTAATTATGAACCTATCTTCAAAACCCTAGGGAATGATGACAACGCTTATTGTGAATATCATAAAGAAAAAGGTCATGATGCATCAAATTGTTTTAAACTCAAAAATCTCATCCAAGACCTAATTGATCAAGGAAAAATAGTTATTGAATACAACATTCAAGGTTCAACTACATATGATAACAGTGACAATGTCTCAACCTCAAAAGTTGAAAACAATGATCAAGATCTATCTGTACCACTGATCACATTGAAGATTTCTTTACCTCTCCTAGCGAGCAAGAGGAAATACATCAAGACTCTTTCTCAAAGCATGATCAAAATCAGTCACCAAAGTCTAACTATGATCCAATTCAAGAAAACATCATTTGATCTCATGGTTGAAAACATTGACAATATCTCAACCTCGAATGTTGAAGACAATGATCAAGAGCGATCTACCAATGATCACATTGGAAATGTATCTACATCATCTAATGATCAAGATGACATATCTCAAGAATTTATCCCCAAGCATGATCAAAATCCTTCACCAAGGTTTAGGAATATAAAAAAAATACTTAGTTCAAAGCTTGATCCAAATTCACTTGAAGATCAAGAGAATCTTAAACCAATACCCATGCTTAGAGAAGAAATTCAAGAACCATTTGCAAAAAATCCATCCTTTGAAATTGACTCATGTCAAGAATTTGATCCAAAGAATATCAAAAGTAATTATGAAATCGGTCAAGATTAAGGATCTAGGTCTTCTCAAGATCTAACAGGACTATTCCAAATTGATACTGAAGATAACTCCAATAAAAGTTTAGATCAAAGATCCACATCTCCAAGATATTACAATGATTTAATGGGTATCTTCCAATCCATATAAGATTTCACAAACAATGATCATATCCATATATCACCCACTTTTATATCTACCCATGAGATGTTTACTCCTAAAATACATGTAGATGATCTTCATCTAAACAAGAGTCTCATACTCTTGAAATAATTACCAAGGAATGAGAGTCTCTTACTATTAACATCTTTACACATGATCAAGGCATAGTAGAATCCATATAAATACTAGAAATGGGTCATGAAGAAGCCTTTTGCATGGATTACGAATCATAAACATCCTTTGAAGATCAAGCCGAAGATACCAATAGGAAGTTATCCACATACTGAGGATCCTATCACTTATAAACTTGGATAAATTACCTTTGTCAAAGCAAGCTATATTAATGAAGAAAACACCTTTGAAGATCCACAATAGAGCAAAGAAGGATTAACATCTTGTTTCCAAGATAAATCACATCCTATTGCAAATAATTTTTTTCAATGGATGCATTATAAAGGTAGAGGATTAGGAAAACATGAATAGGGTATCCTAGAACCAGTGTAGATTATTGCCAATCCTAAGCATCAAGGTCTTGGTTATTCAAAAATTAAGGAAATCAAACATATCAATGATACCTCTATAATGTCGAGGGAAACTTTATCTAATGCAAACATCAACATACAAAGCACTAAGAGTCCTTATGATGAAACCGCTACAAACACCACAACTAACCATATCATGAATCATCATCCATGCATTTTTTAACCCTCTAATTGGGACCCACAATAGGAGAAAAAGTTATATCAAAGAATGAAACACATCATTGAAGAAAAAGAATCAGTAAAAAAATGGACAAAGAAAATACAAATGGATACCAAAGAAAAAGTGAGAAAATAATCCCTATCAAACTCCATTAGTCAAAGAAACTATGGGGAAAAATGAAAAAGGGAAGTTCATCCATCAAAAATTTCTAGTGATTCAAAATAAAGCTTCAAGAGAAACCTACAAAGTATATGAAGAAGTTAGTCCTAATCGATTCTCCATATCCACCCAACATTGCTCATCCTACCAAGTTTGGAAAATAAAAAATTCTAAACTTGCAACCAATCCATCTGAATCTCATACCCCTCAACGTACTCCACCATCAATTTTGACATCCATGATATCCAAATCACTCATTAACTATGTGTTGGCAACAAATATTTATCATAAGGACTCTAAGGGCACTCTATCATGAGGTGTGCATATAGGCAAGGTTAACTTTGGTATTAACAAAGCAAATAAGAGAATCCATGGATTACATTCAAGCGCCCATATCTTAGCAAAACAATTCCTTCAATCAAGATATCATTGGCACATCATGACAACAACATCTATATCAACACCATCAATGTCTAAATCAACACCACCAAGTGGTTCAACATGAGCATAAATCTTCAATCAATAAAAAAAATAAAAATAAAAAATAAAAATAAAAACAACAAAAGAACAAAATAAATAAATAAATAAATAAAAAATCAAGAAAATAGTCAAGAGAAAAATTGTCCTCCAATGAAAAACCACTACGGTGGTGCTTTGGAAAAGTACCATGATGAAAACCTGGAAAATAGGCGTCATGTGTAGAATTGAGCATCTACATGTGCCATTTCAGGTGGAAGCATCTCATCCTTTACATAATAAATCCAACATTCCATCCATGATAAATCCATGAACCGTTCATCCAACCCATTTTTCATCCAAATCCAACTCTTGATCTTAGCAAAGGTTCGGTATACACTTCACATTTGTTTATGGTAAACATCTTGACATGGGTAACTATCATTGATCCTATCCTATCCAGCATTATCTGAGCCATGAAGGCAGTGTCCAAAGGGTCATACTCTATTCGAACATGTTATCCTATCACAAGATAATCCTTGGCAACCTTTACCTATCAATCCATCCATTTTATTTATCTGTGCATACAACCATTACATTCCCTACATTGCTAGACACTAGGGGCATATACTTACATCTTTCTTTAGAATAAATCTTGGTCTATATCTTCTAGCTCACATTATGATCTAAGAAATCCTCCACACAATTCAAACAATCCATATCAGTTGCATCTTTCTTTACACTTCAATGTGGTATTAAAACATTTGACAATATTGTTCCTAGCCTGGCTAATTTTTTTGATAAACTGTTATTCAATCAATCAATCATCATCTTAGGATTTATCCTTCCCAATTCTCATTTTGTTCCTATCTTGACAACATTATATTTTCATTATTGTGTATCGTCAATAATATTGTCATAAAAAATTACTTAGTTAGATCAATCGATTTTAGCTAACCTATCAACAAGATCTCAAAAGACTATTGATATCCCTACATACTGATATCTCTTTATCATTTATCCATATAATCAACATCAAAACCCAAAAAAGTTATAAAACCATCTAAATATAAAAAAATGGTAAAACATTAGAATCCCAAAAAACATTGTAGGCAATCTTTGGATGAGTTGTATTGTCAAAATACAATTGAACTATGTTGTCTCTAAGCTTGCGTGTAGGCAAGGCCATCATCAATGAGCCCCTAAGGCACTAGGTCAATCCCTTTAGGTCCCCCTCTTGGTCTCTAAATATAAAGCAAACTATGAGCTTCTGCATGTATAACATAGGCAAGGCCATCATCGATGAGCCTATAGTGCCATAAAATGGGTCCCTTGACATTTTCACACTTGATTTGGGAATAATAAATGATAAATAGGACTTAACATCACCTTGACCTAGTGTTGTGAGGTGTTTTACACATCCACATTAGGTCTTGGGCCCTTTTAAAGCTAAATAAACTTTACTTTTCCCTAATTTAATGTTGTAAAATGTATTTATTTACATCTTCACATTGAATTTAGGAAGCTTGTAAACAAAGTGGACCTAATCTAGTGTTGTAATGTGTTGTACACATTCACATTGCATTTAGGGCCCTTCTATGCTAAATAGACCCAATTTTTCCTTAATTTAGTGTTGTAAAGTGTATTTATTTACACTTTCACATTGGATTTTGGACCCTATTGCATTTATAACCTTAATATCACCATTAATAGGCCTCTATGACCCCATATTGTGCATCCTAAGGCATATTTTGATCAAACTAAATGAACATAAAAGCTTAAATTCTCCACTCCTTGACATTCTAATTGGAAAAATAGCCCTTGTGGGACCCATTCACCACTTTGGGTGAATGAGTCCCATCCAGGTGGGACTCATTCACCTAGGATGGTGAATGAGTCCCATTTGGGCTATTTTTGAGGTTTGAGTAGGAAAAAGTGGGTTTTTAATTCAAATTTCTTCAATGTCAGCCTTGGGGATCAAATTAATGGTCATGTGAGTGAATTTCCTATATAAGAAAGCTTTCAAATCCTCATTTTATAACAAGCAACATCATACATTCATTTCATCAAGTCAAGCATTCAAGAGTTAAGAATTTCAAGTCTTCACAAAGTCATCAAGATAGCATTCAAGATAAATTCTAAGGTATTCAAGGGTAGAATTATTCATCAATTGTTGAGCAATTCAAGATCCATCATCATGGCAAGGTTCTAATTTTATTACTTCATGTTCATGTTTCATTGTCCTATTTTCATCATTTGGTTTAATTACCTAAAAGGGGTTTGACCAAGGCAAACCCCTATTCCCTAACAATCAACATTTTCTCTCTTTTCTTGTGTGATTGCAGATCTAAGTGCTTTGAAGACTTGAAGATAATTGAAGAATAGGTTAAAAGGTTGTTGGAGTTGTCTCCCCATCTGCTAGGTCATCATCTTCACAAAAAGTCACCTACAAGATTGAAATTGATAGTTTCAGATCCAGAAATCAAAAGGAACATGAAGAGAAGAAATTAAAGACTAGATTCAGACCTTCAAGTTTTAGAAAACCCTAAGTGGACTCATTCACCAAGATTGGCGAATGAGTCTCATTTTGGGTCAATTTTGAGATTTTTACAGTTTCAGATACCCTTTTTTAAGAAACCCATTCCTATACAAAAGCCCTAATATGTGACTAATTCACCTAGAATGGCGAATGATTCCTAGTAGGCCAAAATTTTAGGATCAGTAGCATTTCCAGTCTTCATTCAAGCCTCTACAAGTTTCCAGGTGCATGTAATACCCCTCGTGTTGCTAATACTTTCTAGATACTCTTTTGTGTTGAGTTTTGTACTTGGGTTTGTGATAGTGATTATTTCTCCGATTTGATTTATGTGGATTTATAGTTTAGTTTGGTTGGATGCACTTGATACTACTTATGTTGATTTATGATACATGATTTGTGGTGTTTTTACTATCTGGATATGTAATCATTTTTATGTGATGTTATGTGGTGACATTATGGTTTAATGCTTGCTTATGGATTATGGTGTGTATGCTAGTGGGTCTTGGTGAAAGGACAGAGTAGCATCACTCGTTCACGAGTGCCCTGCTACGTCGCGACTACCTTTCATGGTGTGACTGTATTGGAGATTTATATGTACTTGACGTTGTTTTCATCCAAGATGCAAGTACTAGACACCGACTCCACCTCCTTGATAGGTTTGAGCATGTCCTATAAACCCAACGGGTATGAAGTTGAAAAGGAGTTTATAAGGAAGTGTCCCTGTCCAAGTTGTCATCCCCATTGTTGTGTCTAACGGTGTCGTTGTCCACAATCCCATCTTTGTTCTACAGGGTATTATGTTATTCATTGATTTTAATCTTTGTTTTATGTGTCATTTAATTAATGTTTATGTTTGACATTTCTTGGTAGATTAATAATGTTATTTTAATTAATATGATTAAATATTAGCTAAATGTGGTTAAGTTAATTGTTAAATTTAAATTTATTAAGTTTTAAAAATGTTAAATCAAATGTTGTTTATTTAATTTGAATAAATAAATAAAGTGGATAATATCGTAATAATTATAAATTGTTATTTGTAAAATGAAATAAAATAATTTAATGATTTTTATCAAGTTGTGGATAAATATTAAATAAAGTGATTTTAATTAATTTTGTGTGATAATTATGAGCTTTAAAATCAAATAAAAAAATAAAAGTGGAAGATTTCATTAAAATGAAATAAAACAGGAAAAGAAGAAAAAGGACGAATGCATGTTTAGTTTATTTTCGAAAATTAGAAAAGCAATGGTAACTTACTTCTTGAATGGATTTTTGTTTTCGAAAAGGAAAAGAGTTTTCTTTTTAATTAATTGAAAAAGAGGAGAAGTTTTCGGAACTGGGAATTTTTGGGTGAAGAAAATTGGTCTACAAAAGTATTATGTTTCTCTGGTCCTTCTCTTAAAAAAATTATTCAAAATTGAGTTTCAAAGAGGAAATTGGGAAAAACTTGTCGAGGAAGGAGAAAGAAGTTGTGAAGGCTGATTTGAAAGAGGAAGGAGGAGTCTACCACACACGACACACCATTCGCAAGTGTAGGACTCTAGGTTCTTTTATTGTTATCTATTTTAATTCTGTTTGAAAATTGAATGTTTAGATCCGTATATGTTTTGACATTTGTAGTTAAATAGTTGTGTTTTATTGAAAGATTATGCTATTTGAAAACTGAAAGGGTCTAAACTTTCTTGAAATGCTTTGATTCTCTCGCGTGGCTGAATGCAAATCCTTGTTTCAATCTGTTCTCCCCAGTCCTTTCTGTTGATTGTATATTTTGTTTTTGAAGAAATTTGTATATCCTTCTGGAGAAGATTTGTGTTTATTTTTGAAGAAAGTTATTCATTTGTGGCTGTGAAGATTGGATTCTTGCTTCAAAGATGAAGTTATCCATAGAATTACATTTTGTGTTAAGGAGAAAATAAACATATATATATATATATGTGTGTTTGATCTATATATTTTCTCAGAGAGTGGGATTGTCATTTATTAGAATATATATATATATATATATATATATTTGTAAATTATGTTTTGGTTAAAAAAATATATTTATGTCTATATATTAGCTCTATGAAAACTTGATTTTAACCTTGAGAAAATAGCCAAATCAAAGTTTTGGTCTGTTTAAAATATATTTATATATCTGTTATTATTGTTGTGTGTTTTTTTTTTAAATTTATTTAATAAAAAGAAATGTATTTGGGTTGGGGGAGGGACGACGATGTCATACCCCAACCCCCACCCCCTCTGCTTGCATGTATGTGGTGTGGGGGATCCTGTGTGCAGCCTTGGGCTAGCCATGACCTCCCCATATGGGGAGGTTCGCAACCTCCCCAACTTGCTTGATTTATTTTATTTTAATTTAATTTTTTTATTATTATTTTTAAATCATTTTTAATTTATATTATATTTAATATATATATTTAAATATATATATGTATATATGTATATATATAAATATATAAAAGTTATTAATTAAAATGTGCAGATTTAAAATCTGAATATAATATATATATGTGTGTGTGTGTGTGTGTATGCATAGAATGTGTATGTATATATGTATATATACTTGATGTAAATATGGAAAAATTCTTATGATGGTAATTGCAATGCCAAATTTCATGTTGTGATTGGTTAAATTGGAAGCAAACATTTTTATTAAATTTTATTGAGTAATTTTATCAAAATTAATATATTGGGTAGATTTGATGTTTATATTTCATGGATGGAATCGTGCATTGCAATGAGTTTATTTTTAAACTTGCTTGTTGAATTATATAAATTCTTGTTTATAATGAAATCTTGAAGTCATGTAATTATTTAATTCTTTAATTTTCCTTGGGTCATTTGTTGTTTTGCTTGAGTTGGTTTATGGTCATATGGGAACCCTCAAGATAGTTAACCCTCTATAGGAGTAGAGGTTATTTGGTTTTAGGCTTCCAGAGGCGAGAATATACTTGTTATAGTTTGAGTTGTCTTTTGTTTTGGTGTTTGAAAATACTTTGATTGTAACTGTGATTCTGACGTTATGCTTGGGTTGTACCTATTTTTATGAGTACCTATGGATGTGGATGTTAGCGAGATGGTTGTGGCTCGCATGTGTTTTCAGTTTTAAGATTTAGTACTTCTTTGTGATGGTACAACCGCTTGGAGCTTTGGTTTTTTTGTTTGGGTTTCTAGGGAGAGTGGCTCTTTGTGGGCGTCAACAGACAAAGGGGTAGCTAGGATAACCCACATAAGAGTTAGTATAATAAGTGATAACTTAATTAAATGAATTAGGGGGTATGTGTAGAATTAACATTAACAAGATAAGTAATGATGTCTCATTCACTTGTTAGGGCTTTCACAAACTAAGGGTGGACTGAGAAGGTCGTGGTTGGCAAGATTGTTGCCTCATCTCCATGAGAGGTTAATGATTCTGCACAAGTCACCCTATGGGGCCAACGCCTAGAGAGGTAGCCAGGATAACCATAGATGGGGGTCGACGCCTAGAGGAAGGCAACCATGATAACCCATGTTAGGACTGTACGATGACACTCTCCCCTAACATTCCCTTGATTTATTATTTTGTAAGCCTCTAGAAGTGTTCAGTTGATGTTTTGTTTTTCCTTTGTGTTTTCATGTCTCTCTTGTTTGGACTTGAATCTTGTTGGTATTCTGTTTGGATGAGCTTGTTTGAGGATCCTTCCTTATTTACTGCTAGCATAGAGTGGTTGGGTGGAATGTGCTACACACCTCGTTGGGTCCCTTGTCAGCATATGTGTAGTTCTTTTCAAATACAACATGATCCAGAGTTCACCTTGTTACCAGATGTATAATTTGTACTACAGTTGTACCTTTGTATTGATGTATTACTTCCACTTGTGTTGGGAAGTCTTATGATGTAAACTTATGTATTTATTCAATGAGATGTACTAGAAGCTAATGTAATCTATAATCATACTATGTAATTCTTTCTTGATCTATGATTATGAATATCGTTTATTTTTCGTGTTGCATATGTGGAAATATGTTTATTGCAATCCCATGATTATGACATATGTGTGTATGGTTATTGTATTGATTTAATCTTTTCATACGGGTTTATCGCTTGTGAATGTTTTAATGTTAGCGTTACGATGGTTTATATTATACATTTCAAAATTTCATTTACTATCGTTTCGTTATGGGTTATTATACATAATGTTACCTCATGTACCCCAAAGGAATTAGGAGATTAAATTGTAATCTATTATATGAATTATATACATTAATATGCATACTTTATATGTTTTAATTTTATTTTTTTGTGCCATACATGTTAGATGTAATAGTTTCCTTTGGGGTTGCGTGGCGTGGCATTACAGTGCACACTTTCAGTCTCATAGCTTTTTGTTACATTTTGTTCACTTTCTTAGGTCATTTAGAGTTAGTTTGCATTTCACATTTTGTTTTCCATTTCATTATCTTTTCCAAGTTTACACTTGGTGGTGAACCCTTCACTAGATCTCATTCAACCCCTAGGACAACCCTTTGCAAGATTTTAATCTCCTTTGCATTGAAGTCTCAAGGGTTTGTTCTTGAGTGAAGAGTAATGAAATTTCTTCTCTCCTTTTAGGTCCAAAACCCTAAAAGTGAAAGAGAGAACACAATTTTCTTCTTTTCATTTTGGTGAACCTACATTTAGGACATTGAAATTATGATTTGGAGTGCATTTTCATCCTATATTTAGTTTGCATTAACATTGCATTAGGATTTCCATTGGTTAATTTGCATTCTAGGGTTTCAATTTTTACATTAGTGAAAGCTCATTTAGCTTGCTTTTTTTCATCTAATTTCATAAAAAATCATTGAAAATATACATTTTCCTCTCAGATTTAGATCATACAGCATAGAAAATACAAAAATCAACTAATTTTTTTTTGAAAATTTTGAAAAAATCCCTATTGGGACTCATTTTCCACCTTGGGCGAATCAGTCCCTCTACATATTCTGAACTACATTTTATAGAGTTAAATTTCCTATTTTTAAGCTTCTGTTTGTTGTTATTGCTTTTCTGTTTCGGCTTTCTTACTTTCTATTACATTTAAATCATTAGAAGTAGCATAATTTACATTCATCGCAATTGTGGATAGAATTAGATTCTTGCACAATTTTTTATATTTTTAGCATTAGTTCCTAGTTCACTTAGACCAGATTACATTCAACAATCATAATAAAACGAAAACAAAAATTAAAAAAAATTGAAAAGAAACAAACAAAAAAATGGTTAGTCGTAGAGAAAACATATCATTCAAAACCTTTAGTAGTGATGACTTTGCAATGTTAAATTAATCTCTTGATGACTTCATCTCTTCTAGATCATCCACTAAAGCTTTCACACAAGAGGATGCAAGCATCGATAATCATGATAATCATAATTGTTCTTCTCCTGATATTTCTCTAACCATTAGTGACGAAGGTATCTTGGTGAAAGAAGATACAATCATTGAAGATGCTGAAAGTATTGCTTGTCTTCCTCCTCCTCCCCCTTCGGTAGAAATCATAGGACATAGGGATGTAAATGTAGATAATCATGACAATCAAACCTTTCCTTCTCCTAATATCTTCTCTAGACATGAAGAATATAGTTTAGTGTTAGAAGATATCCTTATTGAGACTCATGAGAATCTTCTTCCTCCCTAATTTTTTGGAAGACCTATTTGAAAAAAAAAATCCAATCATTGGTAATCATGAAACTTATAGTTTCTCTTGTCTTGATGCCTCCTTTATGTGTGATGAAGCTACTTCACAAAATCTAATCTTGAAATGTGATGAACCTATTATTTGTCACTTTCCTAAAAGTTCTCCTGCTAGGGTAGATATTATGGCACAAGAGAATGGGACCTTAGTGATAAAGGATGACATTATGGACAACAATAAAATTTCCCCTTCTCCTAATATCTCTCCTATTGGTGAAAAAAATATTATGGTGTTACAAGATCCCATCAATGAGAATCACGAGGAAAACATTGTTGAACAAGGAAACACCATAATTGACAAACAATAAAATCCAACCATGGATAATTCCCTTACTTACGATGAAGTCATTTTTGAAGAACCAACCTTTGAATGTCAAGAACATTTAGATTATAGTTCTCCTAAAAATTCTCCTACTAGGGAAAGTATCACGGTGCAAGAAAAAAACAACATTGTCAAACTCCTTTCAAGCAATAGTGATGTGACTTCCTTAGATGCAGATGATGAGGTGACATTAGACCCCCCTTCCCTAAGAGATCTTAAAAACAAGGACAAGAGTGTTGAAGTTATGAACATTAGAGTTCCTTCGAGTCCTCTAATTATCAACCCACCTAACCCTCAAATTATCATTCATCCACCCTCACAACAACCACAAGTTCAAAAGAAACATGTGCTCATCTTAGAATCACCTAAAAGGAAACTCAATAATCATAACGTTTCAAACCAATTGAGTTATAATGACATTGCTCACATATATAACAAAGTGTATACAATCAAGGCCAACCGTGAACTTGAAAGACTTATGAAGCAACTTGGGAAATGATGTGATGCTATAGAAAAATGTATCCATGACCCTAAAAAGCCTAAAACACAAGAAATGAATAATTTAGTTATTTTCCCTCAAAACAAAATTCTTCATTCAATGACAACACTATCATAAGAAATTCTTCCAATATGACTTTAACTTTGATGCATCCTAAACTAATAGATATCTCATTAAATATGTATCAAGTAGAAACTTTGTTTACTCATTAAAATAAATAAAATTAGTTATTGCTCCTTACCATGTAATAGTTGTAGGATCATATCATACTCACTATTGCATGTTTTACATTCATTGCAAGGGGCAACATATCATCATCCATTTTGAGCTCACCCTTGTCTTGCACTAAGTGGGGGCAAGGGGGTTAGTTAGCCTTCTCCTCATATGCCACTTGTTGTCTCTTTTGGCTAGTTGACCACCTTTCATGTATATCTAAGAGCAAGCTTGGGATGTGGCTGACATGCCTTAAGTTGACTCGCATGTGACATACTTATTCATGATGTAGCTTCATTTGGAAACATATGACTTGGCATAGGGCTTTCCAAGTTGGATCTCATGTCTTCTTTCATGTTAGAATTTATTATTGGATACTTTAAAGCTATTGCTCATAGTGATGTTGTAGCAACTGCTTTCAAGTGGGGGCATACATAGACATCTTTAGGAAAAAAATCATGGCATGATTTTTCTTTTCTCTTGTGATGTGTCCTCTTCTTGGTGGTGTCATTTGGTTTGATACCATCCAAGAGTGTATGATCTACTGACATGGAATGATGTAAATGGGGAATCCCATGGGAAATGATTTGAGGCTTTTTGACTTGTCCTATGTTGGAGATATTAGGCACAATGCTCCCTAAGAAAAATACCTTACATGAACAAAGCAAAATCCCCTTTAACAAAATTTTTACATAAAAAAATGCATTTACAAAATAATTTTCATTGTGGTGCCTTATCAAAGTTATCATGAGGATAACTTTGGTAGGGTTAGTATGATGGGAAGTCGACACATTGGCATGGATTTCTCATTATACGGTGGGAATTCGACACACTAGCATGACTTTCTCACTAAACCACTTCGTTGGGATAACTCACCCCGTGGACAACCTAAAGTTTTGTGGCCCCAGAGTGAGCACATTTTTGAAGTTGGATCCACCTACCTTATTCATTTCTTTCTTCTTTATGTCTTCGACATTGCAGGATCACGTATCTTGTTTTGTTGTATATTATACACATTTATGCGTGTCCTTTTTGTGCTTATGTTGGTTGGAATTAGGATCTTGGATTTTGGGGGCTTGACCACCTCCTTTGATCTTTTCCATCCTTTGTCATCTACATTGGTACGATTGAGCCCCTCTTGAATGTCTACTTTAGTGTGAGTTTAAAGCAAGTTCATCCTCTCAATAAAGTGGGGGAAAAATGTAGTGTCAAAAAATGGGTCCCTTGTCATTTTCACACTTGATTTGGGAATAATAAATGATAAATAGGACTTAACATTGCCTTGATCTAGTGTTGTGAGGTGTTTTACACATCCAAATTAGATCTTGGGCCCTTTTAAAGCTAAATAAACTTAACTTTTCCCTAATTTAATGTTATAAAATGTATTTATTTACATCTTCACATTGAATATAGGATGCTTGTAAACAAATTGGACCTAATCTAGTGTTGTAATGTGTTTTACACATTCACATTGGATTTAGGGCCCTTCTAAGCTAAATAGACCCAATTTTTTCTTAATTTAGTGTTGTAAAGTGTATTTATTTACACTTTCACATTGGATCTTGGACCCTATTGCATTTATAACCTTAATATCACCATTAATATGCCTCTATGACACCATATTGCGAATTCCAAGGCATATTTTGATCAAAAACCCGACTAAATCAACATAAAATTTTAAATTCTTCACTCCCCAACATTCGATAGCTGGAAAATAGCCCCTATGGGACTCACTTGCCACTTTGGGTGAATGAGTTCCATCCAGGTGGGACTCATTCGCCCAAGATGGTGAATG
The DNA here is from genome assembly GCA_007258455.2 of Sequoia sempervirens. NCBI lineage: Eukaryota > Viridiplantae > Streptophyta > Pinopsida > Cupressales > Cupressaceae > Sequoia > Sequoia sempervirens. The sequence goes on from VDFB02344095.1 coordinate 50,537, forward strand.
AGTCTCATTTGGGCTATTTTTGAGGTTTGAGTGGGAAAAAGTGGGGTTTTAATTTAAATTTCTTCAATTTCATCCTTGGGGATCAAATTAATGGTCATGTGAGTGGATTGCCTATATAAAAAAGATTTCAAATCCTCATTTCATAACAAGCAACATCATACATTCATGTCATCAAGTCAAACATTTCAAGTCTTCACAAGGTCATCAAGATAGCATTCAAGATCAATTCTAAGTCATTCAAGGGAAAAATTATTCATCAATTGTTGCAACAATTCAAGATCCATCATCGTAGAAAGGTTCTAATTGTATTACTTCATGTTCATGTTTCATTATCCTATTTTTATCATTTGGTTTAATTACCTAAAAGGGGTTTGACCAAGGAAAACTCCTATTCCCTAACAATCAACATTTTCTCTCTCTTGTGTGATTGCAGATCTAAGTGCTTTGAAGACTTGAAGATCATTGAAGAATATGTTACAAGGTTGTTGGAGTTGTCTCCCATCTACTAGGTCATCATCTTCACAAAAAGTCACCTATAGGGCCAAAATTGATAGTTTCAGCTATGGAAATAGTGAGGAATAGGAAGAGCAAACATTAAATACTAGATTCAAACCTTAAAGTTTCAAAAAACCCTAAGTGGACTCATTCACCAAGATTGGCGAATAAGTCCTATTTTGGGTCAATTTTGATTTTTTTGCAGTTTCGGATACCCTTTTTCAAGAAACCTAATCTTGTACAAAATCCCTGATCTGGGAATGATTCACCTAGAATGGTGAATGAGTCCCAGTAGGCCAAAATTTCAAGATCCACAACATTTATAGTCTTCATTCAAGCCTCTACAAGTTTCCAAGTACACACTTTCAGTCTCATAGCTTTCTGTTACATTTTGTTCACTTTCTTAGGTCATTTAGAGTTAGTTTGCATTTCACAATGTGTTTTCCATTCCATTATCTTTTTCAAGTTTACACTTGGTGGTGAAGCCCTCATTAGATCTCATTCAACCCCTAGGATATATCCGTTTGCAATATTTCAATATCATTTGCATTGAAATATGAAGGGTTTGTTCTTGAGCGGAGAGTAAGGAAATTGCCTCTCTCCTTTTAGGTCCAAAACCCTAGAAGCGAAAGAGAGAACACCAATTTTCTTCTTTTTAGAGCCCTGGGGCACTAGGTCAGTTCTCTTAGGTGTCCCTTTTGGTCTTTAAACTTGGTCAAAAATGTAAACAAAAACATTTAAATATCTCATTCAAATGCAAAAACATTCAATTACCTTATCGAAATCCAAAATCATTGATAAAGAGTCAGAAAACTCCAAAAATAGTGTCACTCAATACAGTTAAACTATGATTTCTCTACATTCATCACATAGGCAATTCCATCATTGATGAGACCTTGAGGCACTAGGTCAATCCCTTTATGTCCCTCTAAAATTCTCTAAAAAGTCAAAAATAACTTAAAATAACCCCAAAAGCATAAAAACATTTTAAAAAATCTCAAGAAAACCTATCCCCATTATCACCTATCTACAATAAACTTTCCATCCATAATAAACAATCATTATCATTAACCTTTGACAAAGCAATCAACAAGCAAAAAAACATAAAAATCTAAAACTTCCAATAAAAAAACCATAAAAACCTAATCATCATCATACTAAAACATTGCCTAAGTGTTAGCTACTCTTCTTTTTGAAAATCATCATCAACATCCTAACATACGTCTTAATAGATAAATTGTTCATATAATAGACATCATCAATGGATAATCTTGAAATATAAAAATAATCATGGCAAGTGATACAACATTGTTTATCTTTTTATGATATTATCTTTTTTATTTATCTTATTGTCTCATTCTTAAGATCTCTTCAGGATGTCCATTAAGGATTTAGAGAAGAAGGAATGGGGCATTGATCATTGATTTCTATGTGCTCTATTTGTTGGATATTTTTGCAATATTACTGTAGACACCTAAATTTGGACACTTAATTTATCCAAATTTATCCCCTTTCATCTAAACATTATGTTATTTGAATTAATTAAGTAATAATACTATTATTTAATTAATACCCTTAATTCTGCCAAATCCCTAAGGTATTTAGTTAATAATTAAATACCTTATATCTCTAATCCCCCTTTCATCAATTGAATTAAATAAATATGACATTTATTTAATTCCTCACATGTCACATCACTTTTCCTTAATCTTAATCAACCTCTTAATCTCTTCATTAGGGATGTGCACATGCCTAATCCTTGATTAAGATGTGTCACATCCTCCAACTTTTGCAAGTTGGCTTCTAATCCTCATTATCTTCTAATAATCTTCTAATTACTGATTAATTAAACCTAATTAGTACCTTGGTCAACTCTCCCCATCCCCCAAAGAATTTTTAATTCCTTTTTATTTATCCAAGGCTCCTCTCTTCTCCATGTGAATTTTTAATTCACTTTTATTCCTCCTAGAATCTCCTTTTCCCATGCATCTTCTAGAATTTTTGACTTGTCACATCAAGTCACATGTGGACAAGTGCTTCCCTTTTTGGAACCTTGTCTTGTCCATGGGATTCTTCCAAGCATGTGAATTTTTAATTCACATTTATTCACCCAAGATTCTTCTCATCTCCCAATGTACTTCCAAGGTACATTTCCTTCTTACACATCACTTGTCCTTATTCCACCTCACTTACACATCATCACATCCTTGGCCATCTCATATTCCACATGTCAAGATGTGAGAGCTTGTGAGTCCTCAACTCATTGTAGCCCTTCATCTTGGCCTTGGTGGCTAAATCTCAACCATTGAATTCTCTAGAGAATTCAAATTCCTCTATAAATACCCCTCTTCTAAGGCATTTTCAACACTTAGTCATTTTTGCACCCTTATGCTATCAAATTGTCTACTCAATTTGCAAGCATTATCTTAGCCATTTTCCAAGCCACTTAACCATTTTCATTTGCATCCCATCATATTGTCAATCTTGCATTTAGTCATATCCATAGCCATCCAAGGAGCATACAAGTTTACATTCACAAGGGCCAACCAAGGAATTTCAACAACAAAGAAAGGTATATCAATTTATAATCTTCATTTTATCTTATTTCTTTGTGTTGTCATTTCTTAGGCTAATATTTTGAGGTGTTCCTTGTGTTTTTTCATTTGCATTTTAGTTGTTTGGCATCATTAAAATAGTTAAAACTCAAGGCTACACAACTACCATGGCGAATTTACTTTCCTTGTGTGTGTGGATGTCGTTTCAAGCAACTCAAGTGGCCTTGCATGTTTGTTTCTATTGGAAATAGGCTGCCATTCAATTGCAAATCCTAAACATTAATTATTTCATGTATCTCCTAGATTCTTGGAATGTGTTCAATAACACTAAGATTAGGATGAGATTAATATTTGATGAAATAATCATGATTATTGACATTTCTAATTAATTCTAAATGTAAGAAGCATGTGAGGGCATCCATAGTGATTTCCTAAATAATAGGGACATATGAGAGACTCACATGGTAAGGTGAAACTCACCTTGTGTCTAGTTAACTATATGAAGTAACAATTAACACTTATGAATGCATGAAAAGATCCTAGGAGTTAGGATTTGATGTTTGCATGCTTGAAGTTCAGTTTAGTTTAGTTCAGAATCAGTTTAGTTCAGTTCGGTTCAGTTCGGTTCAGTTATCTTTAGTTGCATGCATGTTGGTTATTTTGAGTTGCATGTAGTTAGCTTTAGTTAACTTGTAATGCATTGCTAATAACATTGATTTGTATGACAGATAACAGGGACTACCTCCAGTTAACAAGGGATGACCATTCTTTAGGAATGGTGTTGAGTAAATGTTTCAATTAACTATAAAGCACTTGGAGCAAACTTGGGCGCCCAAGATTCTTTACTGGATTTACCTCTCATGCATGATAAGATATTTCTGAAGGCTCAGTTAAGTAGCTTTACTTAAGGGTGCCAACTTTGAGGAAGAGCTTTGGAATTATCACCGAAGTGAAGGAGAAGTTGTAGCTTTAGTTTGGGACACCCAAATGCATGAAGCACATGTTGTAAGCTTTAGTCTTCACTGAATAACTCAACTTGAAGGAATATGGCGTACCTTTTCAAGGGCTTGAGCTTGTGCATTGTAATTATCACCATTTGATTATTACAATGTTGCATATTGTCTCTATATCTCATTCAAGTTGAATAGAGTTTTCATAATTGGTTATTGCAGGTGTGAAGAAGATTGGTAAATAAAGGAGCATTCTCAAGCAAGAATTGGAGCTATTGTAATTCAGAGATTGAATAATAGAATAATTCTTGGTGGAGTTTTTTTCCAAAAGGGTTTCTCCATGGTACATCTTGTGTAATCTTTCTAATATCCTGTCTAGTTCTTCTATCAACTTCTCTCTACATTCTACAACAATAAAATGGATTAATCAAGATAATCGCCCACAAAGAATATATGTAACAAAGAAAAGACTTACTTAGATCAGCAATATTAAAGTTTTACAAAGTATTAAGCTAAGAAAACACCTCATTTTTCAATAGTTTCCTCATACCTCTTTGTGCACTGGTCCAAAATGCTATGAACTTCTAGCCCATACACTCTAACAAGGTTTCTATATTTTTGGTATGAGTGATAATATTCCTTGTTTGCAGATTGGAAGTCGACACAATAGATACAAAGCTGCCTTGGTCATTAATACCCTGGTGCATCGTATCTATTTGCTATATTAATAAGGATTGCTAAACATTACTTAGTCTCCATGAAGCAAAAGAAAATTTATCAAATCATATCATCAATGTCATCCAATTTCTTCTACTCTCTAATCCTACTACATTTTCTTCTAGTTAACATTTCTTATGTTAGTCCTTGCACTTAAACACATCGCATCAGCTTGTCAAAAAAATTGGCTCATTATCCAAAAATTTCACCAAATTTCTCAAGGGGACACCATGTTATCCCACTGCCGCCGGGGGATACCAGGGCAACTCCTGAGCAAGAATTTTTGAATTTTCTTTGACACAACACTCAAAATCGCATTGTATCAAAGAGGGGCAAAATGTAGATACCTAAAATTGTCTTAGCTTGCAAACTAGCATTTTAACACTAATATTCATATTTTCCTAATGATTAAATAATGTCCAATTATTTAATTATCGTCTAAAATCATATGTCCACTATTAATTAAATGACTTTATGTTATTTAATTATTTCATTTCAATTAATCTTCTTGATTAAATAAATAAATCCTATTCATTTAATTATATCTTTAATTACATCTTTAAATCTTCCTCTTGATTAATTAAATAAAAATTAATTATTTAATTAAGTCATTAACATACCTTATTCATCTAAGTTAATTAAATTATTATCAATTAAGTTACTTTTTCTTTTCCAAATTTGAATAATTAAATCAATTATTCAATTTCCCTAAAATCACTCAAAATGGTCAAATAAATAAATATAACTTTTATTTATTAAAGTCAAATACAACTTGCAGATTCCTCTCAAACATTAATTAATTATTAAATTGATTAATACATCCTCATATCTTGATTGAAGAAGTCATGACCATTGATTTGTTATTCTATTTCCTATTTCCACCAATTATGCTAATGCCACTAAACACTCAACTTGATTTCTTCAATCCCACTAAACACTCAATCTGATTTCTTCAATCCCACAAAACATTCAATCTAATCCCACTGATTATTCAATTAAAATCCTTAATTGGATCAATCAGATGAGTTAATTGATGAATCTATTTCCTCTCAATGATTCTCAACCGTTGATTATGATCCTTCATTGTTACATCTTGATCATTAATTTGAAAACTAAAAATCCATAAAACTTACCTTCTTCCTTCTACAAATTGATTGAATAATTTGGAGAATTTATGGAGAGGTCATGTCAAATTGGCTATTGAAGCACATTGAGGAAATACTTGCATTCTAGATCACCATTACTACTACCTTTGAAGCTTTTGCACATGGAGGCTTCGTATTGATCAAGAAATCCAACATCCATTATCAATATGAATATACTCCAACATGGGATGGTAAAATTGTAGTCTTTGAATTCATTTATGTTTCCATTCATGCTAACATTGCCTGTTGAATTCATTGCTTTACAATCACATTTCATGAGTAGGTTAGAATTTATCTTGTTTTGATTTCAATTCATTTATTTTCATTGTTGTAATTATGTTAATCCAATTCCCTCTTACACATTCATAACTCATGTGAAACCTATGGGTATAAATTATATCTTTTCATGCATAATTATAACACTTGTGATAATGGTAGGTATATTAATAATATTCCATTATCCTCTCATCTAGCCTTACTATAACTAATTTGATCTTCATATGAAAATTATTGTGATAAACATGATCATAGCCCTCTTGCTTATATTAATGATCATGATGGTACTAATTTGGTGCACTCCACACATAGTTGCAACATGGAACTAATTGGTACCTTATTTAAGTAACTTTTGAAAGTATCGTAGCCTTAATATCACTAGTTTGATATTCATGTGCAAATTGTTGTGATAAACATGACAAAAGCCATCTTCCTTATATAGGGACAAATCTAACCCTAAGTTAATAATTGATAATCTCACTACAATATGAAGATGGTCAATGAACCTTTCGTGGGTCCATCAACAATTTAGGTTCATATTTTTTTCAAAAAGGTGCCACCTCAACTAAGAATACATGAATCAATGTGCCTTGTCATTTCTGATTGATATATTATGGAAGGATAGTGTATTAACTTAAATATAACGACTAAACTTGAAGGGTATTACTTCTATTCTATTTATGTATCTTTCTCCAATAATAAGGTCCCTACATAATATTTGAATTGTATAATTATCTTGGATCTAATGAAGTGCAATGGTTGACTCATCATTTTTTAGACATCATCTAGTAACAAGTTATTATTATAGCTAATATATATCTAGCACATGGTAGAAAATATCATTTTTTTATCATTAGTATGCATGTATATTATGTTGGTGTACTTTTCCAACTAGGAGAGAGTTCCCCATTTGTTGTCATTATTCTCTACAAATCAAACCTATAGAACTATAAAACTCTCAGGTAACCTAATATGACCCCCTAAATTCCCATTGAGATGGATTATTTGTTATTTGGCTCATCAAACTAAAATCACATATTCTAACATTGTTGCACCTTATGATGATATTTCTCCACAAATTGAACCTATGAAACTATAAAAAAATTGGTAAGATGTTTTCATCTCCTAAATTCCTATTGAGATATTCTTTTCCTTATATGGAACATGAAACTAAAACCACATCTTGTTCCCATGGAAGATAGGTGATTGTATGTATGTATGTATAGTGTATGTATATTAAATAGGAGAAAATGCACCATTTTTTGTCATTTATTCTCCACAATTTGAACCTATGAAACTATAAAATTTTTGGTAAGATGATTTCATATCCTAAATTCCTATTGAGATTATTTTTTCCTTATATTTAACATGAAACTAAAATCACATCTTATTCCCATGGAATATAGTTTTTATTTTATAAATTCACATCTTGTAACATTATTGCACCTTACGATGATATTTCAAACGTGTACATGCCCAAGCATGATAAATATTGGTATGCTACCTTTATATACACTAAAAGGTTGAATATTGTAGCTTTATGGTTTAGGACATAGAATAATGTAAGCTTTCTACATTCTCATTCAAGGAAACCCTAGAGATCTCAATCCAAGGATGAAATGAGGGGGAGAGATCTACAATAGGGTGTCCTAGGGTCTAATTAGAGACTAAAGTGGGGTTCACCACCAAGCTAGGGCTTGGAAAGACTAGTAACATGCAAAACCCAATGAAAAAATCTACAGATATGCAAAGCTTCGCTAAATGACCCATAAATGAATGCAAAATAGAATAGAAAGATGAGAAACTAGGAATGTGCACCTAGAAACCTGTAGAAGCTTGAATGGAGACTTGGAATGCTGAATATGTTGAATTTAATGTCTGCTAGGACTCATACACCAATTTGGGAAATTTAGTCCTAGATTAGGGTTTCTAGGCAAGAATAGGAATTTGGCAGAGACAAGTTTGAAACACCTAAAATCTAGAAATTTGACTATACTAGGACTCATATGCTAGAAGTGGCGTTTCAGTCTTGCTTGGCCTTTTCAAAAGATTAGGATCTAAATCTACTGTTCAATCTTTGCTTTGTCTTCTTAACTTGATTTCTGGATCTGAAATGTCAAATTCTGCTCTACATATGCCTTTGAATGATCTTGTAGAGGATGTGACAACTTTGAAAACTTTGAAAAATTGAAAATTTTTCTCCAATCTTGCTCCTTAGAGCGTCTTCAACCTAGATCTACAAATCACACACTAAAGAGAGGGAAAAAAAAATTAGTGGAAAGGGGTTTTCCTTGGTCAAACCTATTTTGGTAATCAAACCTTATACTAAAATCAAATGTAAAGGAGGAATAATGAATGAACAAAATGTAATGTTGCAACTCACCAAACCCTAGAAATAAACTACTACAAACATGTATGAAATGAATCCAATTGATGTAGACCTTGACTCTTTCTTGAATGTGATAGATCTTGAATTGAACACTTGCTTGAATCGTGAAACCCTGCATCACAATTGTTATCTCAAAAATAAACATGATGCTTGATACATGAATAATGCTCCAAAATACTTAATAATCAGCTCTTGAAGACTCTTGAATGCTCTTGTAAACTCTTGTAATCACCAATTTTCTATAAGGATTCTTATTCAACTTGCTAGGAGAAAAATGAATGAAATAATCTTGTATTTATACTTTTTAATGCCAAATTTCCCAAAATTACAACACTACAAGTTGACATTAGATCTAGGAGAATAATATCCTGCCAAGAATTTGAATTTAGTTTAATTTTTATCCACATGGGACTCATACGCCAGAAGTGGCGTATGATTCCCATTACGCTAGGCTATGGGACACATTTTTCAAGAAATTCTTAGATTCATGTGAAATTCAAATCGAAGCCCTAAAACCTAGGTGGGACCCATATGCCCAAGGTGGTGTATGAGTCCTAGATCAATAAAGTGGGCCACACAATCCAAAAATATTAATTTATGATTGGTCATTATATATGTGTCGGGATTATCCTTAGAAAGATGTATTAAATGAGGCTTGTGGATGCAAAATAAGGCCAAATAAGGCATAAAAAAGCCCAATTAATTAATGAAAACCATAGATTATTGTGAAAGTGTGGTACAACACTTTACAACACCCTAAATAAGGCACAAATAAGGTTCATTTAGTTCACAGGGGCCCAAACAAGTGTGAAAATGTAACAGATGACATTTTTCGACACTACATACACAATGATATGTTTCATGATGATCATGTTCTTATATAAATCATGTGAACCATATGGATATTCATTATATCTTTTCATGCATAATTACAACTCTTGTGATAATGGTAGGAATATTAATAATATTCCATTATCCTCTCATCTAGCCTTACTATAACTAATTTGATCTTCATATGCAAATTATTGTGATAAACATGATCGTATCCCTCTTCCTTATATTAATGATCATGATGGTACAAATTTGGTGCACTCCATACATAGTTGCAACATGGAAATAACTGGTAACTTATTTAAGGAACTTTTCAAAGTATCCTCGCCTTAACATCACTAGTTTGATACTCATGTGCAAATTGTTGTGATAAACATGATGAAATTCCTCTTCCTTATATGAGGAGAAATCTAACCCTAAGATAATATTTTATAATATCTCTACTATAAGAAGAGGGTCAATTAACCTTTTGTGATTCCATCAACAATTTAGGTTTATCATTTTTTTCCAAAAGGTGCCACCTCAACTAAGAATACATGAATCAATGTGCCTTATGTTTTCTTATTGATATATTATGGTTCAGGATAGTGCATAGCTTAAATATAATGATTAAAATTGAAGGGTATTACTTCTAGTCTATTTATGTATCTTTCCCCAATAATAAGGTCCCTACATAATAGTTGAATTGTATAATTATATTAGATCCAATGAAGTGCAATGGTTGAATCATCGTTGTTTAGACACCATCTAGTAACAAGTTATTATTATAGCTAATATATATCTAGCACATGGTAGAAAATGTCATTTTTTTTTCATTCTTATATATGCATATTATGTTGGTGTACTTTTTCAACTAGGAGAGAGTTCCCCATTTGTTGTCATTTATTGTCTACAAATTGAACCTATAGAACTATGAAACTCTTTGGTAACCTGATCTCATCCCCTAAATTCCCATTGAGATGAATTATTTGCTATTTGGCTCATCAAACTAAAATCGCATATTCTAACATTCTTGCACCTTCTGATGATATTTCAAACTTCTACATTTTATTATGATTCTACATCCATACACATCCATTTTAATATTGATATGCTACCTTATTTTATATATGATGATATGTTTCATGATAATCCTATTCTTATACACCTCATGTGAACCCTATGTATATTTGTTGTAGCTTTTCACATAATGATAATCTTGTGATTATGGCATGCATATTAATCATATTTTAGTATCTTCTCATGTACCTTATTTAAGGAACTTTTCAAAGTTTCCCAACCTTATTGTCACTCATTTGAGCTTCATGTGCAAAATATTGTTGCAAACATGATCAAAGATATATTCCTTGTAATAATGATCATGGTGGTAATAATTTGGTGCACTCCACATATAGTTGCAACATGGAACTAAACATGATCAAATGGATAAAATTAACATGTGCATGTTTAACATTTTGAAATGTAAATGTAACTATTTATTTATTTTTCTTTAGTTATAAATGTAAGTGGTTCACTTTACATTCCAATGGACCAATTACCAAATTATGAATTTTTATTAGATATTTTTACAAATATTCAATACCCACTTAAAATATCCCACCCTCAACCACCCCCCAAACCCCCTCTTATAGAAACCCCCACCCCCTCCATCTAATGAGGATTGCATGTGAGTGTTAGTGTAGTTCTTGCATTTTCCTAGTGGGATATTTATTTTCCTTAGTCCTAGGTTTTTCCTACACTTTATTAATCTTGCTTAGGTTAATAAAGTGAGTTTAATTAATTAATAACTAGGAGATAAGGTGTTGATTTTTCACTATCATAATGTTGGAAATCAAGGTGAAACTACAATATTAACTTAAACAAAGTATATGTAAATCTGAAAAATTGATTTCTTAGATTTACCTGCATTGATATTTATGTGATTAGCACATTCAACTCAAGGTGTTTAAGTCAACTCTAAAGGTTCTTCCAAGAGGTGATTCCAATTCTTTCCTTGTGAAGTGGAGTGTTGAATTTGATTTTGTTGGTGTTGAGGTCTCTCCTCCTGATATGGCCAAGGAAACTATTGTCAAGAATTTCAAGGCCCTTAAAGGCTACATTCTAACCTCTTCTTAACTCAAAAAAGCTTTCCCATGTTGATATGTACTAGAATAAAGGTTCAAATAGAGTATTATGGGTGTACTGATTATTGAACCAATTTCAAGTTGGCCTTGCTAGAATCAATTTAGAGATATGGATAACCTCTTCTTTGAAGAGATAATCTATGAATATTGGCATTGGTAATGTTAATTTTACTTATTTTTATTTAATCAATATTTTTATTGAATATTATACTAATAATATAATAGTATAATACTAATAAAAAAAGGTTAGGTTGGTAGATGCACACCTATAAAATCCAAGAGGACAAAGTTGGAAAAAAAGATGAGAAAGAAAAGGAAAAATAAAAAGAGCACTAAGTTGTTAATGTGATACCAATAGAGGGAGGATCCTGATCATCAGGCTATATCTAGACATCTATAATAAGGACACATCATAGTAACATTTAAGTTGATTTGATCATTTAACTTGGAACACTCTAAAAATTATAAAGTAAAAAGTTTTTTTCTTTTAGTGGGGACTGCCAAATGGTGAATTGTTCTTCCACAAAATAGAGATCCAAATGACATTGTGGTAATGTGCTATCTTGTAAATTATGATAAGTTATTCTACCCTACTTAGGTTTTGAATGGTGTCTTATATGAATAAAATTATAGCTTGATAAGTTTTATAGTCGAAGTAAGCATTCTATGTTTTCATCAATTCATATCTTGTATTTTTAAGGTCTATGTACATATTATTTAGATATCACATTCTCCAATGATTAAATGGTCAATAGTACTTTTATATCTCATCCCTATCAAAAAGTAGCAGATAGTTGTGCTACTTTTATTGGCCAATGTTTACTTTTGAGCATTGAATTGGGAGATGTTTAAGAATAGCCATGTAAGAAATATTTATATTTAAATTTATTAAATAATTTTCATGGTTAACCAAATCAAGTCAATGGGCCTATTTGATAAATGTTGGAGGAACGAGGAGATTCCATTGATGTCATTGTTGGAAAAATGGGAAAAAGGGACAAGTACAAGGTATACTATTATGTGTTGAAGTGTTGTCATTGATGTCAATATTGTATTTTGGTTTGAAGGCTTATACTTTGATATTTTTGGAAGATAATTTTGCAAGATGGTTTGATTTGGTGAAGATACTTGTGATGGAAATTGATTAAGAATCAATTCTAATAATTATGTGTAATAGAGAATCTAGTTTTTGGTCCACACTAGTCTGTGAATTAACTTTTCACTTTGTGGTTTTAGTATATTTTTGTTATTTGTTAGAAGCAAATAATTCCAAAATTCCATCTTGTTTTGGCTTTTGGTTTGAAAGATATATGAATGACATAAATTCATCCTGGAAAATTACAAACATTTCCTATACAATGCATGTGAATAGGAAGTTTGAACTTCTTTGCGGATAGAATTTTTGTTTAGTAGTTTTGAGGAGATGTTAACAGATGTAATTAAAGTGTGAATCTAGATGGCATAGAATTTTGAGGTATGCGTGTCTGAATATGGGTATGCACTTGAAGAATTTTTGTATTATGTCTTCTGCACTGTCAACCTAATATGTGTGAAGATATGTGAAGGCTAAATAAGTATTGTGGAGTTATGTGACAACTATAATAGGTCCATGCCAACCTATTTCAAATAGTTGCAAGGATTGAATCTTGGTAGGAGGTGTGTGTGGAAGGATTTTATATTGTCTATTTTATATGTTACATCTAATTAGGTTGACCTAATTGATGTTATGCTTGAAGTGGATATATATGCTAGATCATTTTCAGTGTTTTCATGAATGTGAGACATGTATATGATGTGAATTGAGAGAATATTATCAGAGCAATGCAAACTTAAGTTGTGAATGTTGAGTAGAATGTTAGAGTTATGTAAATGCATAGGAAAGCAGTGTGTTAGATCAAAATCAGATGAAGTATGTAAAATAAGTTTATTAAGATTCATTGGAACTATAATTCATGCATATGACATATGCAATTGTAATAGTTCAATCTAGGCTATGAACCAAAACTCTCTTCTATCTCTTTTTCTCTTAGTGGGAAATGAGTCCACTTGGACAGTGAGTCCACCTATAGTTTGAACTTCTATAAATATACTATAATTGGTTATAATATATTGTGAGCTAATCCTCAATGTGGTTTTTCCCATTTTGAGTTTTCCATGTAAAAATCCTGGTGTTCATGTGTTGTGTGTTGTTGTTGAATGATTCATGCTTTATTTCATTTATTGCAATTGAACTACTAATTGGATTGGATGTTTAAGTTTTTGAATGGTTTAAAAGAATACTAGCTCACCCCCCCTCTCAGTATTATGGGTGCTCAACAATTGGTATCAAAGCTTTGTTCCTTGGAAGGAGCTTAACTACTTGGGGAAGATCTAGGTAAGTGCACAAAGATGGATCCCAAAAAGGGGGCTTAAGTGGCCACTTTTTTTCTTCTAAAATCAGGAAATACTGACCTTGGATGTGAAATCAAGGATAGTTACACTCAAAATTTTGAGATGGAACAAAAATAAGGATCAAAGTGCTCCGAGTCTACTTTCTAAACTAATTTATTTTAAAAATGGTTTAGATTAAGGGGTTCAAATGAGGTACGCACACAAATTGGTGTTGTTTATGTTAGAAAAAACATAACATAGCAACTCTTGTACGACCCTAGCATAGTGAACCTTTTTTTTAGTGTTTTTAAAATCACTATAGTTAGAAGTTAGCTAACAATATGTAGTTGATGCATGATTTTTCTGATATTTTTTTAATGAATATTTGATTTTTTACTAATTTTTGAAGTGGACACTTCCTGAAAAATAGAATTTTGGCTGTGCTACCCCTACAAATTTTGGAAACTAATTGATTTTTTTTAATTCGTAGAATTGAGTCTAGTTTCTAAAAATGTAATTTATTTGAAATTTCGATGAACAGTTAATTTATAATGAAAAAACACCAAACACTACTTTTTTCCAAAAAAGAGACACACAAACAAAATAAATTATAGATGAAAGGCTTAACATTGTCAAAAAGTGAAAAAAATACATCGTTGGATAGCTAAGAGAGAACCTAACATTACCTAGATGTTTGATTTTTTTGATATTGAACCACGTGCAATCTCAACACTGAGCATGAACCCAATTATGTGAAATATTGTAGAGTTTGCAAAAACACATATATGGTCATTGGGAATGCCCTCCAAGCCTTTGGGTTGGTATTCCAAGGCAAATACCAATCCCAAGGCTTGGGGATTCCCAAAGAAAGATATAATGCACACATGTTATAACACAGTCATGTTATATCTCAGTTTTGACATGGTTTTTTGTGTTTGTGGGGAA